>ONZH01016767.1:0-48770 GCA_900303285.1 Rhinella marina | reverse complement strand
CAGGAATTTGCGGAACCCTGTGGGCAGCATGTGTTTGGTCTTCTACTTGCTACCGTATCCAATGTTGGGCATATAGAGATACGCAGTAATATTATTTTTCACACCTATCCCAAAAATAAAAATTTATGCAGTTTGCGCAAATAAAACTGGAAACTGGAATTGGAGAGAGGCCTGTAGGTGGACCTCCGAAAATTGTTTGGAGAGAGGGCCTGTAGGTGGACCTCCGGAAAAATTGTTTGGAGAGGGCCTGTTAGGGCCTGGAAAGAATTGTTGGAGAGGGCCTGTAGTGGACCTCTGGAAAAATTGTTTGGAGAGAGGGCCTGTAGGTGGACCTCCGGAAAAATTGTTTGGACAGAGGGCCTGTAGGTGGACCTGCGGAAAAATTGTTTGGACAGAGGGCCTGTAGGTGGACCTCCGGAAAAATTGTTTGGAGAGAGGGCCTGTAGGTGGACCTCCGGAAAAATTGTTTGGAGAGAGGGCCTGTAGGTGAACCTCCAGAAAAATTGTTTGGACAGAGGGCCTGTAGGTGGACCTCCAGAAAAATTGTTTGGACAGAGGGCCTGTAGGTGGACCTCCGGAAAAATTGTTTGGACAGAGGGCCTGTAGGTGGCCCTCCTGAAAAATTGTGGTAAAAGAGTGCCAGTTGGACCTCTGAAAAATGGTTTTTTTTTTGGTCAGCGTTAGGCAAAGACGATATGGAGGAGGAGGAGTAGGAGGAGTAGAGAAGAGGAATCGGATACATAAGTTATTTAAATCTTTAGCTGCTTTCCCCCGGAGGAGATTTGAATTCCGGTGAAATCCACGCTTTGTTCATTTTAATAAGCGTCAGCCTGTCAGCGCTGTCAGTTGACAGGCGTGTACGCTTATCGGTGATGATGCCACCAGCTGCACTGAATACCCGCTCTGACAGCACGCTAGCGGCAGGCCAGCACATCCAAGGCGTACAGCGCCAGTTCAGGCCACGTGTCCAGCTTTGAAACCCAGTAGTTGTATGGAGCAGAGTGATCGCTACGGACGTTGGTATGGTCAGCTAGGTACTCCCTCACCATCTTTCTGTACAGCTCCCCCCTACTCTGCCTAGACTGGGGACAGGTGACAGTGTCTTGCTGGGGTGACATAAAACTGGCAAAGGCCTTGGAGAGCGTTCCCCTGCCAGTGCTGGACAAGCTGCCTGCTCGCCTCCTCTCCCCCGCTACTTGGCCCACAGAACCATGCCCTCTGCCGCTAGCAGCGTCAGATGGGAAGAATTGTTTCAGCTTGTGCACCAGGGCCTGTTGATATCTATTCACTCTCATACTCCTTTCCTCTTCAGGGATGAGAGTGGAAAGGTTCTGCTTGTACCGTGGGTCCAGGAGAGTGAACACCCAGTAATCGGTGTTTGAAAAAATTCTTCTAACGCGAGGGTCACGGGATAGGCAGCCTAACATGAAGTCTGCCATGTGCGCCAGAGTCCCAACACGCAAGAATTCCCTCTTCTCACTGGCCTGACTCTCCATTTCCTCCTCCTCCTACTCCTCCTCCAAGTCCTCCTCTTCATACACGCTCAAGAGTAAAGGACTGAGCACTGGTACCCTCTACTGTCTCGCCGACATTCTCCTCCTCTTCCTCCTCATTCTCATCCCCCTCCTCCGATACGCGCTGAGAAACAGACCGGAAGGTGCTCTGGCTATCAAGCGACGTATCTTCCTCCACCGTCTCTTGTGACAAGCGCAAAGCATCCGACTTGATGCTGAGCAGTGAGTTTTTCAACAGGCAAAGCAGCGGGATGGTGAGGCTGATAATGGCGGCATCGCCGCTGACCATCTGTGTTGACTACTCAAAGTTGCTCAACACCA
Source organism: Rhinella marina (assembly GCA_900303285.1). Taxonomy (NCBI): domain Eukaryota; kingdom Metazoa; phylum Chordata; class Amphibia; order Anura; family Bufonidae; genus Rhinella; species Rhinella marina. The sequence goes on along the minus strand of ONZH01016767.1, from coordinate 46,935 downwards.
GGCAGATATCCGACATCCACGTCCACTCCTCATTGTAGACTTGAGGAATCTGACTGACCTGACTACCAGTTCTGGTGGAAGTTGACATCTGGCAGTCTACAATCGCTCTGCACTGCTGGTAACCTCTGAATAATATGTTTTATGTCGAATTCCATCTCGTGGGCACGTCGCACAACAGTCGGTGAGCGGGCAGTTGTAGGCAGCGCTGCACTGCCCTGAGAGTGGCAGCATCTGTGATGGACTTGCGGAAATGCGCACAGATGTGGCGCACCTTGGTGAGCAAATCAGGCAGATTGGGGTATGTCTTGAGGAACCGCTGAACTATTAGATTGAACACGTGGGCCAGGCATGGCACATGTGTCAGTCTGCCGAGTTGCAGAGCCGCCACCAGGTTACGCCCGTTGTCACACACAACCATGCCTGGCTTGAGGTTCAGCGGTGCCAGCCACACATTGGTCTGCGCCGTGATGCCCTGTAACAGCTCTTGGGCGGTGTGCCTTTTGTCACCTAAGCTCAGCAGTTTGAGCGAAGTGCCCACGGATGGTAATTCGGTGGAGGAGGAGGAGGGGTCGGAGGAGGATAAGCCATAGTACGTCTAAGAGACCGTGACCGAGGTAGGCCCCGCAATCCTCGGTGTGGGCAGTACATGAGCGGCCCCAGGGTCATTCTCGGTCCCAGCCTCCACCAAGTTAACCCAATGTGCCGTCAGTGAGATATGGTGTCCCTGCCCAGCAGCACTTGTCCACGTGTCCGTGGTTAGGTGGACCTTCTCAGAAACAGCATTGGTCAGGGCACGGATGATGTTCTGTGACACGTGTTGGTGTAGGGCTCGGACGGCACATCGGGAAAAATATTGGCGGCTGGGGACCGAATACTGAGGGGCAGCCACCGCCATGAGATTGCGAAAGGCCTCGGTCTCTACCAGCTTATAGGACAGCATCTCCAGGCTAAGCAATTTGGAGATGTGGACGTTGAGGGCTTGGGCATGTGAGTGGGTGGAACTGTATTTCCTCTTGCGGTCCAGCGTCTGCTGTAAAGACAGCTGAACGCTGCGCTGGGACACGTTGGTGGACACTGTGGAGGATCGTGGAGGCGAAAGTGTGGTTTTCCAGTGGGAGGCGCTCGTGCCGGGGTCCTGGGCAGGGGGTTGACTAGCAGAGGCAGCGAGTGACGCAGGGGGTTGACTAGCAGAGGCAGCGAGTGACACAGGGGAAGGATCAGTGGTGTGACCCGCAGGAGCTGGTTAACGGCCTTGGTTCCATTGAGTGGGGTGTTTAGCACTTATATGCCTGCGCATGCTGGTGGTGGTTAGGCTAGTAGTGGTGGCACCCCTGCTGATCCTGGTGTGGCACAGGTTGCACACCACAGTCCGTCGGTCATCCTCACTTTCTTTAAAGAACCTCCAGACTTGCGAACATCTAGGCCTCGCCACGGGAGCTTCCCTACGTGAAACAGTTGCTGCTGATGCACCAGCTCTGGCCCTGCTTCTCCCTCTGGCCACACCACTGCCTCTTACAACCTGTTCTGGTGCAGCACTCGCCTCCGCCTCAGAAGCACTGTCTTCACTCGGCATATCAACCCAGCTTGGGTCAGTCACCTCGTCATCCTCCGATTCCTCAGTCTGCTCCCCCCTGGGAATTCCTCCCCTTACAACAACTTCACCACTGTCTGACAACCGTGTCTCCTCATCGTCCGACACCTCTTTACAAACTTCTTCCACTAACTCAACATTGTCATCATCATCATCATCATCATCACCCACAGACTGCGACAGTTGGAAAACTTGGGCATCAGGAACGAGGTCAGCAGCAACCTGAGAAGTGGTTTGTGACTCTGGGAAGGGTCCAGAAAACAGTTCCTGAGAGTATGCCGGATCGCATTCCAAATTTTCCTGGGAGGGGGCAGACTGGGGGATAGGAGGTTGAGGTGGAGGAGCCAGAGGAGTGCTCCCTTGGGTAACGTGGGTGGACTGCGTGGAAGACTGACTGGTTGACAAATTACTTGAAGCATTGTCCGCAATCCATGAGATTAGCTGTTCGCACTGTTGTGGTTTCAACAGTCCTCCACCACGTGTCCCTGTAAGTTGAGACATGAAGCTAGGGAGTGTAGCTCTGCGGCGTTCCACAGCTCCCTCATCAGCAGGTACTGTCTCACCCTGCCCAGGACCACGGCCTCTGCCCCCTGCAGTAATTGAATGCCCACGCCCTCGTCCCTTAGCCCTGGGGTTCAACATTTTCTGTATATAAGTGTATGATATAAAAAAAAATAAATAAACGGGCCTGGTGTACTGAAACCCACAAACTTGTTCAGTCTGGTTTAATTAAGTGCAGAAACTATCGTAGAACTGACACCCTACTGACGGTGGCTATTTAGACTGCGACCCAGACAAATGTCGCACAGAGATTTTTAGGATCAATCTATATACTTGACAGGTAGCAAATGACTTGGTTGTATTCTGTGATGTACAGAAAGTGTCACCTGGACTGAATATACGGATTGGAGCGAGTGTGCTGAACTGTGACACACAGAAAGGTTACACGCAGCTGTATGAAATGGATTTGTATCACTGAGCTAAAACAACAAAAAAACTAATTTTTTTTGTATATTTTGTTTTGGATTTTTGTTTTTTTTGGAACGGGACGTGCAGAAACTATGGTAGAGCTGACTGACACCCTACTGACAGTGGCTATTTAGACTGCGACCCAGACAAATGTCGCACAGAGATTTTTAGGATCAAGCTGTATACGTGACAGGTAGCAAATGACTTGGTTCTATTCTGTGACTTACAGAAAGTGTCACCTGGACAGAAAATAGTGAGTGTACTGAACTGTGACACACAGAATGGTTCCACACTGCTGTGTGCAATGGATTTGTATCACTGAGATATAACATAAAAAAGGGGGTTATATATGGCGATAGCTGCACTACTAGTGCCAGCCAGCCAGCCAAGCCAGGAGACAAAAAAAAAATGTCTTCTAGCCCTTAGAAGGGCTGTTGGGTTCTTTGTGGGTGATTCCTGCCTAACAGAGAACTAAATGCAGGCCCTAACACTCTCCCTGAAAGGCAGCAGCTCTATCCCTAACGACATCCAGACGGCATCTGAGCCGAGCACCGAGGCCAGTCACTAGTATATTCCAGGGTCACCTGATCAGGCCAGCCAACCCCTGCTATCGACATGTAAGGGCCCCACGTGATGCTGGGTGTACCGTAGAGTCTCCTGGCTTGTGATTGGCTGTGTTTATAGGCGCCAAAAAAGCACGATGCGGAAGTTGCCATTTCCTCGAGCATGGCGAGATACTCGTCCGAGCAGCGAGCACTTACGAGTACCCTAATACTCGAACGAGCACCATTCTCGGACGAGTATGCTCGCTCATCTCTAGTTATATTGTATTTATTTTACCTATCACTCTATGCTGATATATAGAAAATGAGTGGCTCACCACTAGAGATCAATGGAATGTAGGGATGCTCCAATCCAGGCTTTACCCACAGCCAAAAAATAATTGTCAATCAAACTTAATTACAGTTTTGGATGGGCACACCCTTTATCTGGTTAAAGAGTATATATGTTTCAGTTGCATAGAGGTATATGTATTTCAGTTGTATGAGGGTATATATGTTTCAGTCATATGGGGACTGGGATAGATTGTTGAGTCATATGTTTAGTGTATAGTATATTTCAGATCCAGGTCTTCACCATATGAAGAAATCAAACAGAATGTAAATTCTATAAAAACTCTTATTTATTGTACTTATTAAAATATTCGCAAATAAATGCCATATATATTGACCAGCGATGGTATCAATAAAAATATATTATAAGATCCCGTGCAAATAAAAAAAGAGAAAGAGAAAAAGAAAAAAACAAGTAAAATTAAAAATCAAAAATAAAAAATAAAGAATATATTTAAAAAACTATATATAGGAGGTACACATATGTGGGAGTTAGAGTCTTGAGTTACTCCAAACGCGTATCAAGCAGTTTATGTCCTCTATTTTATATTCCAGGATGTTAAACAGTCTTTGAATACATATACCGTTTCTTTGATGAAATGTATTGGCATATGTATCTGCACTTGGGTGGAAAGAGATACCTATGTTATACTTAAGCAGGTAAATGTCTGTTTTCTTGTTCACTAGTATGGATAATGCTAGTTTATAACATGCGGTACATTACCCCTTCCTTTAATGTTGGTGGTATCAGTGGGGAGTGGTGTCTCTGTTGGCACCGTCAGTGCTTCACTGAAATACATATACCTCTATGCTGATATACTCCGTCCCCTACTACTACTGGCCGGGGCAGCCATAAAAAGCTCATATATAATTTTTACTGCCTATGTTAAGGTAGAATGTACAGGCTTGTTGCCCAAACAAGCCAAACCTTTTTTATTTTACTGTCTGTCAATTGTAATCAGTGAACAGGAGTGTGTGTAATGTGGTAACACTTCGGCCTGCAGACACCGCTGTGTTCATTAATATGGGAAAATGGCCGTGGGAAAAAAACTTCTTCTAGTCTTCTTCACACTATGTCAGGATCAGAAAGGTGTTAAAGGTTTAACAAAACACAGGTTTTTCAAGAATATTTTAGTAATAAATAAAAACTTCTTTTTAACAAATAAATAATATAATAAACAAAAGAAAGGAACAAAAAAATAAAATTACGCCGGCCTTTGCCGACGTCGGGCCATCATTTCCTGAAGCTCTTGCAGCTCCAGCTGCAGGCCACGAATGAGTCAGGAGGCAGCGTGGAGCCTGGAGCCAAGGCGCCGTAATTCATCCTCCACTTCGAAGTCAGTGGGGATGTCTGTAGGGGTGGAAACAGTTATGAACTTAGTTTGCATGATCGAGTTACAGTGGTTGTCCTAAAAAAAAATCTAAACTTTAATGTATTGGAGCGACGTATTCTGTGACATGTATTCTGTACTGACTGAGCCTTTTGTAGTACTTACTGGACACCCATATGGCGTGGTCTTCCCATGGTCCAGGGGAAAACTGCTCCCTGTCGGTTGGAGCTACCAAATATAAAAGATACATTTAGCTCATATTTTGAAGACAGAAGGTCCACCCATTTCACTTTTTTTTTTACCTTCCTTCTACCTAGATGGGCTGGTGGTGTTGGAGGGGCAGGTGGGGTCGTCTCTTGCTGGGGTGGAGGACGGTGAGAGCGGCTCCTCTGTGGTGCAGCAGCTGTCAAAAATCATGAGTAATGGCCTAAGGCTACTTCTACACTAGCGGCAGCCCGGATCCAGCGGGTGAAGGCTCCCTCTGGATCCGCGATGCCGCAGGTACACGTGTGGGGCCCTAACCGTGCTCCGGCCCAAATTCACTGCAATGGGGGCGTATCCGGCCGCAGCACATTAACCCCTGCTAAGAGGCAGCCGGACCGAAAACAGAACAGTTACATGTTGTATTTTCGCTCCGGCTACCTCTCAGCAGGGGTTAACGTGCTGAGGCCGGATTCGCGGCCAACCCCCATTATAGTTAATTTGGGCCAGAGCGCGGTTCCGGCGCCACACGTGTACCTGCGGCAGCACGGATCCAGAAGGACCCTTCACCCGCTGGATCCGGGCTGCCACTAGTGTAGAAGTAGCCTTACATTCAACTCTAATGAACAGTTGTAGCTACATAGGAATAGTTTGGGGCTGGAGGATCCCGTTCCTAACCACTAGTGCTCTTACTGCAGCTGCACTCCCACGTAGCTTGGATTAAAAATAAATTAAATATGTTTTACACTTACTAGAGGCTGCAGGTACTTCAGGGGCCATCCTGCCTCGACGGTGGTGACGCCGTCGTTGACGGTGCTCTGCAACATAAAAATGTACACAATTGTTAGATGATGACTCTTTTTAATACTAACACATACTACTATGAAGATATTATGGGTGTGAGAGGGGGGCCATATCATATTTTTTTCTTCTAAAAAGGTATTTATAGCAATAGATAACGTTATCGTCGCAATAACTTTCTTTATATCGTTAACACGGTGCGGTAGGAATACTTTGGATATCGCCCACTGACAGTAGCTGCAGCATGGGCACGTCTTTGAGTCTGTGTATAGGAGGAGGAAGCGCTAACTATGAAGGGGTATATAAGGGTACTTTCTTTCGAACTAGTGCATTTGCCTGACACAAACAGGAGAACGGCCAGCACCATTAACAATAATGACTAGAATACCTTCACTTAAGTTATTTGGGTCGATAGTTAGAGAGGTGTTGCCTAGCATGAAACAAAATTACTGCAGCGCACTACGCACGACCACGTTGTCCTTCTATACTTTTTTCATTATTTGCAGTGACTGCTGGTATATGTACAATACAGTACACCCTCACCCTGCCGTATCTCTGCGCGGATCTCATTAAGCCGCTCTGGGCATTTGAATTTCAGATCGGACCATTTCCGCTGAGTCTGGTCCGGGGTCCGCACGGTGTGGAAACGATGGCGCAGGCCTTGGATCACCTGCTGGATCACCTCCTTCTTATGCTCGTTTGGATGGCGGTGTGTGCCATCGTAATCCTCTCTGTCCATCAGCCAGATCAGGAATTTCAGCTCTTCAGAGCTAAATGATGAGGATCGCCTGGATGCCATTTTCGAATATTCGCTCTTCCTCCGAGGAGTGCACGCCGCAGCCACTCGTCGTGCGTGCCTGCGTATTACGTAATCGCGAAGATAAAAGTACGCTGAGTATTCGTAAGCTATTTGTATGCTCATGCGTACGTCTTTTAAGAAGTTGCGTACATTTTTAAATGAGCGTTCGTTATTAGTGCGCGAATGTTCGCTAATAGCACATAATAACGTATATTTTGTACGCAAATACAACAAATCTATTCGTCGAATATATGAATCTTAGGGAAAGTTCGGCGAATGTTCGGCAAATAATTTTTTGATTGATTCGCTCATCTGTATTTGTAGGTAAGTTTTTATCTTTTGGGATAGGCTATGTGACAATAGTTTCAACTCTGTAATTATGGCAAACTGCCACCTAAGTATACATTAGCTTAGAAATTTGGGAATTTATCAGATCTTATTATCTGGTTTGGATATTGAAACATAAAGGCACAAAAATACGCTTTTTGCATTACATGTACATCCTTGTCTTGATGAAATTTTATTTATCTCCATAATGGGACCCTGAAAGTAAGGAGAGCACACCACGTGTGGTCTCCAATAATTTCTATAGGAGTTAAGAAAATAGTGGAGTGAGCACAGTTGGCTATTTTCAGAAGTCCCTCAAAAATTAATGGAGAGTGCACCACACAAGTGCAGCCACCATTCCATTCACTTCTATGGGATGATTGGAGACAGTCGAGCCAATGCTCATCTACTTTTTGGTAGTTCCACACTCATTTGGGGGTCCCATTTTAGAGATAGGTGCAGATCCCAGAGGTGAGACCCACACCTATCTGACATTGGTGACATTATGACATATCCTAAGAATATGTTACTAATGTCTGAGACGAGACAACCCCTTTAAGACATAATATGTAAATGAAATAATGGAATTATATAGCAGTCTCACATGCAAACACATCCAGTGGCAATTGATATAATCGTAAACATGTACTGTACATCATACATGAGTATATGGAGTGATGTGATGATAAATCATTATACTCAATTTTTTTTTTTAATAAATTTTATTTTCAGCATGATTGGGGATGGTGCTTTGATGATGATTGAGGACTATTTAGAAATATGGGAAAATAGTTTTCTTAACCATATCATATTAAAAATGTTTCAACTTGTAAGACAGGCTTCAAGCAAAACATTTTATTTGAAAACTATGTGCCAGAGTTTGTCTGGAACACATCAGCCATGTTTCTTTTCTGATACAAACTTTAGTTTCTTTAATCTGGATTCAATAAAGTTATTTTATGTTTTCTGGTGCTGATCTCACTTTTTTTTATCAGAATAATAAAATGTATTATAAGAATAACACAACATACGCAAAATTACACACATTAAATTGCATGAAAAATCCTGTGACGATAAATACTAACCTGGACACCTATTATAAGGTGCATAAAAATACATATTAAAAAAATGTAAACCAAAATAAAATAGGAAAATCATGGATTCTGCCCACAACTGATTCCTCAGTCGTACAAATTTACAGACCAAAGTTGTTGCCAAGCTCTAACCTAAACGATGTTATGTTTTATTCTTACCCTGATGATTTGAAGTTTTGACTAGTAATTTTGGCACAGTTTTAAGCAGAATTAACAGCTAGTTAACCTATGTAGAGGGCAACCAGAACATGTAAATCAAAACAGTTTGTTAAGGCAGTATTACACTGTCAGGTTTTCTGCCGGATGATCGCTAACAAGCGTTTGTAGTAACATTCATTAGCGATCATCTGGCAGTGTAATACTGCTGCCGATTACCCAGTTATTTATCAGGCAATCGTGATCTTTCAGGATGCTAAAAGATCACAATTTTTCAGCGGCAGATCATGCTGTCTAATCACGATCTGTTACTGGAAAACAACTAGACAGCATGGGGACGAGTGGGGAGGCCATGCTGTGGAGGCGATCGCTGCATGTAATAACAGTGGTCTCCTTCGCTAGCGAGCAGACAATTGCTAGGAAGGAACGCTTCCCTCCCGACAATCGCCTGTATGATTGCTAGGTCTAATACAGGATTTAAACTCAAAAGTTCTACTTGTCCTTAAAGATTCACATCACTTTGTCCTTGCAACAGATAATTGGCCCAACCATTATGTAATCTGGAAGAGAGACACATTTTATCACATTTCAGGAAGAACAAATTATTAATAGAGATGAGCGAGCATACTCGTCCGAGCTTGGTGCTCGTTCGAGCATTAGGGTACTCGTAACTGCTCAATGCTCGGACGAGTATCTCGCCATGCTCGAGGAAATGGCAACTTCCGCATCGTGCTTTTTTGGCGCCTATAAACACAGCCAATCACAAGCCAGGAGACTCTACAGTACACCCAGCATCACGTGGGGCCCTTACATGTCGATAGCAGGGGTTGGCTGGCCTGATCAGGTGACCCTGGAATATACTAGTGACTGGCCGCGGCGCTCGGCTCAGATGCCGTCTGGATGTCGTTAGGGATAGAGCTGCTGCCTTTCAGGGAGAGTGTTAGGGCCTGCATTTAGTTCTCTGTTAGGCAGGGATCACCCACAAAGAACCCAACAGCCCTTCTAAGGGCTAGAAGACATTTTATTTATTTATTTTTGTCACTTGGCTGGCTGGCACTAGTAGTGCAGCTATCGCCATATCTAACTCTGTTTTTTTTTTTTTCTATCTCAGTGATACAAATCCATTGCACACAGCACTGTGGAGCCATTCTGTGTGTCACAGTTCAGCACTGACTCACTCCAATCCATATATACTGTCCAGGTGACACTTTCTGTACGTCACACAATACAACCAAGTCATTTGCTACCAATATCATCTACCGCTTGATCCAGAAAATTCTCTGTGTGACATTTCTCTGGGTCACAGACTAAATAGCCACCGTTAACAGGGTGTCAGTCAGTTCTACCATATTTCCTGCACGTCACGTTCCCAAAAAAACAAAATATAAAAAAAAAAAATTATTAGTTCAGTTGTTTTAGCTCAGTGATACAAATCCATTTTACTCAGCTTTGTGTAACCTTTCTGTGTGTCACAGTTCAGCACATTCGCTCCCATCCGTATATACTGTCCAGGTGACACTTTCTGTACGTCACACAATACAACCAAGTCATTTGCTACCAATATCATCTACCGCTTGATCCAGAAAATTCTCTGTGTGACATTTGTCTGGGTCGCAGACTAAATAGCCACCGTTAAGAGGGTGTCAGTCAGTTCTACCATATTTCCTGCACGTCACGTTCCCAAAAAAACTAAATATAAAAAAAAAAATTATTAGTTCAGTTGTTTTAGCTCAGTGATACAAATCCATTTTACTCAGCTACATGTAACCTTTCTGTGTGTCACAGTTCAGCACATTCGCTCCCATCCGTATATACTGTCCAGGTGACACTTTCTATACGTCACACAATACAACCAAGTCATTTGCTACCAATATCATCTACCGCTTGATCCAGAAAATTCTCTGTGTGACATTTGTCTGGGTCGCAGACTAAATAGCCACCGTTAACAAGGTGTCAGTCAGTTCTACCATATTTCCTGCACGTCACGTTCCCAAAAAAACAAAATATAAAAAAAAAAATTTATTAGTTCAGTTGTTTTAGCTCAGTGATACAAATCCATTTTACTCAGCTACGTGTAACCTTTCTGTGTGTCACAGTTCAGCACATTCGCTCCCATCCGTATATACTGTCCAGGTGACACTTTCTGTACGTCACACAATACAACCAAGTCATTTGCTACCAATATCATCTACCGCTTGATCCAGAAAACTCTCTGTGCGACATTACTCTGGGTCGCAGACTAAATAGCCACCGTTAACAGGGTGTCAGTCAGTTCTACCATATTTCCTGCACGTCATGTTCCCAAAAAACAAAATTGTAAAAAAAATATAAAAAAACAAATATAAAAAAAAAATATTTTTTCAGTTGTTTTAGCTCAGTGATACAAATCCATTTTACTCAGCTACGTGTACCCTTTCTGTGTGTCACAGTTCAGCACATTCGCTCCCATCCGTATATACTGTCCAGGTGACACTTTCTGTACGTCACACAATACAACCAAGTCATTTGCTACCAATATCATCTACCGCTTGATCCAGAAAACTCTCTGTGCGACATTTCTCTGGGTCGCAGACTAAATAGCCACCGTTAACAGGGTGTCAGTCAGTTCTACCATATTTCCTGCACGTCACGTTCCCAAAAAAACAAAATTGTAAAAAAAATATAAAAAAAACAAATATAAAAAAATATATATTTTTTCAGTTGTTTTAGCTCAGTGATACAAATCCATTTTACTCAGCTATGTGTAACCTTTCTGTGTGTCACAGTTCAGCACATTCGCTCCCATCCGTATATACTGTCCAGGTGACACTTTCTGTACGTCACACAATACAACCAAGTCATTTGCTACCAATATCATCTACCGCTTGATCCAGAAAACTCTCTGTGCGACATTTCTCTGGGTCGCAGACTAAATAGCCACCGTTAACAGGGTGTCAGTCAGTTCTACCATATTTCCTGCACGTCACGTTCCCAAAAAAAGAAAATATAAAAAAAAAAATAATAATTTTTTCAGTTGTTTTAGCTCAGTGATACAAATCCATTTTACTCAGCTTTGTGTAACCTTTCTGTGTGTCGCAGTTCAGCACATTCGCTCCCATCCGTATATACTGTCTAGGTGACGCTTTCTGTACGTCACACAATACAACTAAGTCATTTGCTACCAATATCATCTACCGCTTGATCCAGAAAACTCTCTGTGCGACATTTGTCTGGGTCGCAGACTAAATAGCCACCGTTAACAGGGTGTCAGTCAGTCCTACCATAGTTCTTGCACGTCACGTTCCCAAAAAAAAGAAAGTATAAAAAAAAATAATTTTTTAAGTTGTTTTAGCTCAGTGATACAAATCCATTTGACTCAGCTGCGTGTCACCTTTCTGTTTCTGAGTTCAAAACATTCGCTCACATCCGTATATACTGTCCTGGTGACACTTTCTGTACGTCACTTAATTCTACCGGACTTAATTTTTTTTTTTATCATACACCTATATACAAAAAATGTTGAACCCCAGGGCTAAGGGTCGAGGGCGAAGGCGTGGGCGTGGGCATTATATTACTGCAGGGGGCAGAGGTCGTGGTCCTGGGCAGGGTGAGACAGTACCCGCTGATGAGGGAGCAGGGGAATTCCGCAGAGCTACACTCCCTAGCTTCATGTCTCAACTTACAGGGACACGTGGTAGAGGACTGTTGAAACCACAACAGTGCGAACAGATGATCTCGTGGATTGCGGACAATGCTTCAAGTAATTTGTCCACCAGTCAGTCTTCCACGCAGTCCACCCACGTTACCCAAGGGAGCACTGCTCTGGCTCCTCCACCTCAACCTCCTTCCCCCCAGTCTGCCCCCTCCCAGGAAAATTTGGAATGCGATCCGGCATACTCTGAGGAACTGTTTTCTGGACCCTTCCCAGAGTCACAAACCACTTCTCAGGTTGCTGCTGACCTCGTTCCTGATGCCCAAGTTTTCCAACTGTCGCAGTCTGTGGGTGATGATGATGATGATGACAATGTTGAGTTAGTGGAAGAAGTTTATAAAGAGGTGTCGGACGATGAGGAGACACGGATGTCAGACAGTGGTGAAGTTGTTGTTAGGGGAGGAATTCCCAGGGGGGAGCAGACTGAGGAATCGGAGGATGACGAGGTGACTGACCCAAGCTGGGTTGATATGCCGAGTGAAGACAGTGCTTCTGAGGCGGAGGCGAGTGCTGCACCAGAACAGGTTGTAAGAGGCAGTGTTGTGGCCAGAGGGAGAAGCAGGGCCAGAGCTGGTGCATCAGCAGCAACTGTTCCACGTAGTGAAGCTCCCGTGGCGAGGCCTAGATGTTCGCAAGTCTGGAGGTTCTTTAAAGAAAGTGAGGATGACCGACGGACTGTGGTGTGCAACCTGTGCCACACCAGGATCAGCAGGGGTGCCATCACTACTAGCCTAACCACCACCAGCATGCGCAGGCATATGAGTGCTAAACACCCCACTCAATGGAACCAAGGCCGTTCACCACCTCCTGCGGGTCACACCACTGATCCTTCCCCTGTGTCACTCGCTGCCTCTGCTAGTCAACCCCCCGCGTCACTCGCTGCCTCTGCTAGTCAACCCCCTGCCCAGGACCCCGGCACAAGCGCCTCCCGCCGGAAAACCACACCTTCGCCTCCACGATCCTCCACAGCGTCCACCAACGTGTCCCAGCGCAGCGTTCAGCTGTCTTTACAGCAGACGCTGGAGCGCAAGAGGAAATACAGTTCCACCCACCCACATGCCCAAGCCCTCAACGTCCACATCTCCAAATTGCTTAGCCTGGAGATGCTGCCCTATAGGCTGGTAGAGACCGAGGCCTTTCGAAATCTCATGGCGATGGCTGCCCCTCGGTATTCCGTCCCCAGCCGCCACTATTTTTCCCGATGTGCCATCCCAGCCCTACACTAGCACGTGTCACAGAACATCATCCGTGCCCTGATCAACGCTGTTTCTGAGAAGGTCCACCTAACCACGGACACGTGGACAAGTGCTGCCGGGCAGGGACACTACATCTCACTGACGGCACATTGGGTTAACTTGGTGGAGGCTGGGACCGAGAATGACCCTGGGGCCGCTCATGTACTGCCCACACCGAGGATTGCCTCGGTCACGGTCTCTCAGACATACTATGCCTCCTCCTACTTCGACCCCTCCTCCTCCACCGAATTACCATCCGTGGGCACGGCGCCTTCAGTCGGTAGCTCTAGGCGCAGCAGCAGTGCCGTGGGTAAGCGCCAGCAGGCGGTGCTCAAACTGCTGAGCTTAGTTGACAAAAGGCACACCGCCCAAGAGCTGTTACAGGGCATCACGGCGCAGACCGATGTGTGGCTGGCACCGCTGAACCTCAAGCCAGGCATGGTTGTGTGTGACAACGGGCGTAACCTGGTGGCGGCTCTGCAACTCGGCAGACTGACACATGTGCCATGCCTGGCCCACGTGTTCAATCTTATAGTTCAGCGGTTCCTCAAGACATACCCCAATCTGTCTGATTTGCTCACCAAGGTGCGCCGCATCTGTGCACATTTCCGCAAGTCTAGCACAGATGCTGCCACTCTCAGGGCAGCGCAGCGCCGCCTACAACTGCCTGCTCACCGACTGTTGTGCGACGAGATGGAATTCCACATTAAACATGTTATCCAGAGTGTACCAGCAGCGCAGAGCGATTGTAGACTGCCAGATGTCATCTTCCACCAGAACTGGTAGTCAGGTCTCTCAGATTCCTCAAGTCTACAATGAGGAGTGGACGTGGATGTCTGATATCTGCCAGGTGTTGAGCAACTTTGAGGAGTCAACACTGATGGTCAGCGGCGATGCCGCCATTATCAGCCTCACCATCCCGCTGCTTTGCCTGTTGAAAAAATCACTGCTCAGCATCAAGTCGGATGCTTTGCGCTTGTCACAAGAGACGGTGGAGGAAGATACGTCGCTTGATAGCCAGAGCACCCTCCGGTCTGTTTCTCAGCGCGTATCGGAGGAGGGGGATGAGGATGAGGAGGAAGAGGAGGAGAATGTCGGCGAGATAGTAGAGGGTACCAGTGCTCAGTCCTTAACTCTTGAGCGTGTATGGGCTGAAGAGGAGGACTTGGAGGAGGAGGAGGAGGAGGAAATGGAGAGTCAGGTCAGTGAGGAGAGGGAATTCTTGCGTGTTGGGACTCTGGCGCACATGGCAGACTTCATGTTAGGCTGCCTATCCCGTGACCCTCGCGTTAGAAGAATTTTTTCAAACACCGATTACTGGGTGTTCACTCTCCTGGACCCACGGTACAAGCAGAACCTTTCAACTCTCATCCCTGCAGAGGAAAGGAGTATGAGAGTGAATAGGTATCAACAGGCCCTGGTGCACAAGCTGAAACAATTCTTCCCATCTGACGCCACTAGCGGCAGAGGGCATGGTTCTGTGGGCCAAGTAGCGGGGGAGAGGAGGCGAGCAGGCAGCTTGTCCAGCACTGGCAGGGGAACGCTCTCCAAGGCCTTTGCCAGTTTTATGTCACCCCAGCAAGACACTGTCACCTGTCCCCAGTCTAGGCAGAGTAGGGGGGAGCTGTACAGAAAGATGGTGAGGGAGTACCTAGCTGACCATACCAACGTCCGGACCGATCACTCTGCTCCATACAACTACTGGGTTTCAAAGCTGGACACGTGGCCTGAACTGGCGCTGTACGCCTTGGAGGTGCTGGCCTGCCCTGCCGCTAGCGTTCTGTCAGAGCGGGTATTCAGTGCAGCTGGTGGCGTCATCACCGATAAGCGTACACGCCTGTCAACTGACAGCGCTGACAGGCTGACGCTTATTAAAATGAACAAAGCCTGGATTTCACCGGAATCCAGGCTTTGTTCACCTGCAGGCGGTGATGGACCTTCGTTGCACCTAGTTGGGTGCTTCCCTAACATGTGATGGGCATGTGCCTCGCCTTTCTTGGTCTGGGTGAGCACAATTGCCATGAGGGTAACCACCAGGCTGTTGCCTGAGGATTTGGGGTAATGGTGGGATTAAGCAGCCTCAGAGGCATCCATGCATGCTGCCCCTGCTGTTTCCTGTCCATTTCCGTGGTGTTTCCATCATTTTCTGAGGTTTCCAGGTTTTCAGGCAAACTTCCCTGTGAAGAGCTGTGGTCCCCCGCAAAAATGCTCGAGTCTCCCATTGACTTCAATGTGGTTCGTTACTCGAAACGAGCACCCGAGTATCGGGAAAAATTTGTCTCGAATAACGAGCACCCGAGCATTTTAGTACTCGCTCATCTCTAATTATTAAACATGACACTAATATTACAGTTCATGAAATGTTTGGCCTACATAAGTATGAAAGATACATCCAAGTCAAAAGTTTTAGCTCAGTCTCAGGATTCACAGAAATTTTTGAAACAATAACACTATGTGTCACTATATTGTAAATGTAAAAATGTGATTAATATAGTAATATACTATTATTAATATACTATAATAATATACAAATATAATATAATGAATATACTATAATTGATATACTGTGCATTATTTATAGTACAAAGTACTTGCTAACTTTCACTTTAATATTTTATTTTTCAGTTAGCAAAATACACTCCAGCTCTTCTAACATGCCTCCTCAGTTTCTAGTGGGATAGACATAATAAATTGTATTACTAGCAAATGCAAAATCAGCATATTGCACAGTGCAGCAATGCACATGTGAAACATTTATTGAGAGAGATTTTATAGCATACACTAATTGCGCTGAAAGTCCAGTCTTGATTTACTTTGAAAGCAATAAAGACATGCCAGCACATATACAGTTCCTGACCATGTTGTGGAAACCAAAGCTTATAACCTGACTTAAAATCCATCCATTGGTTTTAGAAATGACTCATATGAAAGCTGAAACCCTCCCAAATGAGTTTTTTTTTTACGAAAATAAATTTGCTTCACTGCTGAAATATTGATCATTTAATGAAAACAGAAAGGTCAGATTTTGGCAAGACAAAAGTTTTGTCGACTTGTCATATAATGCACCCAATCCTACTGTAGTTTATAGCCTCACCTGTGCTCACTAATTGATCGGTTAATTAGTGGGTGTGTATAAAAAGAACTCCAGCACCCCAGACCTTCACTTGAACTGCAACTTGACCTCTGACAACATGCCAAAAATCCACCCTGCGACCAAAGCCTTGATTATCAAGAGGCTGAAGACCAGATCCACTGCTGAGGTGGCTGGCACCTTGTCTCAGCGTCAAGTACATAGAATTAAAAAAAAAGATTTGAAGAGACTGGAGATGTTTTTGACAAGCCCAGGTCTGGCAGACCCCACAAGACAACTGCTCAGGAGGAACGTTTGTTGGTTCGAAAATCAAAAGCCAGCCCCTCTTCCACTGCAGCAGAGCTCCAACAGGCCTGGTCACCTCAAGTCCCTGTGTCAACTAGAACAGTTTGTAGGATTCTGTCTCGAAATGGCCTCCATGGTCGAATCAGTGCCCAGAAGCCAGCACTAAACAAAAGGCAATTAAAAAATCGTGTGGCATTTGCCAAAGCCCACAGCCTGCTAAACGGGTGGACGCTGAAAAAGTGGCAGAAGGTGGATTTCTCAGATGAATCTTCAGTTGAATTACACCACAGCCACCGCAAATATTGCAGGAGACCTACTGGAGCCCATTTGGATCAAAGATACACCTAGAAAACAGTTAAGTTTGGTGGTGGAAAGATCATGGTCTGGGGTTACATTCAGTATGGGGGTGTGTGAAACATTTGCAAGGTGGAAGGCAATATCAATAGCCTAAAATATCAAGAAGTATTAGCTACCTCTTACATTCCCAATCATAAAAGGGGTCAAATTTTGCAGCAGGATGGTGCTCCATCTCATACATTCATCTCTACATCAAAGTTCCTCAAGGCAAAGAAGATCAAGGTGCTCCAGGACTGGCCAGCCCAGTCACCAGACATGAACATCATTGAGCATGTTTGGGGTAGGATGAAAGAGGAAGCTTGGAAGACAAAACCAAAGAATCTTGATGAACTCTGGGAGGCATGTAAGACTGCATTCCTTGCTATTCCTGATGACTTCATCAATAAATTGTATGATTCACTGTCGAAACGCATGGATGCAGTCCTTCAAGCTCATGGAAGTCACACAAAATATTAAATATAGCTCTAATAGCACCACAACTTCATTCACCAATGTTATGAAACATATCTTTATATTTGAAGTGAATTATTTGTTTGATTTTCACATTACGTTCTGTGGGCGACAAAACTTTTGTCTTGCCAAAATCTGACCTTTCTGTGTTCATTAAATGATCAATATTTCAGCAGTGAAGCAAATTTATTTTCGTTAAAAAAAAACTCATTTGGGAGTATTTCAGCTTTCATATGAGTCATTTCTAAAACCAATGGATGAATTTTAAGTCAGGTTATAAGCTTTGGTTGACACAACATTAATAAGAGACAGAACTTCTGTCAGGGAATGTACAGTAGGCTGAGGACAAAACATACAAAGTAGGAACTCAAGGTACTGTTTAAAATATCATACTAGTAACCTATACAAAAAATAATATAGAACAATGTTGGATTTATATAGAAGAACAATATTGGATGTACAACATATACTGATGTATAAAGTAAATAAGTATATTAAATCTATATTTTTGTGTGAAATTTAGAAATACAGAGCAGGGAAAATTTGAATAGTTTTGGATGCACATTCATCAAGCAGGTTAATATAAACTGAATGCTTATGTTCTATGTGCAACATAGAATTGTGCTCCACCATTAAGACTGCACTTTCTTCCTTCACCTCACTTAAAATGAAGCTATTTCAGCAAGTATTTCAAAGCATTTCTCACTAGAAACAAAATGACACTCTTCACTAATAGAGTGAAAGATGCTGGAAAGTCCAAAGAGACTAAGCTTCCGATACAGTAGGAATGCCCCGGAGATTCAGAGGCACTTCACCAAGATCCAAATTTATTTTAGGTTTAGAGGATGCTGATAACTGTAATTAACATTAATAATATTCAGGGCCTGCTTGAATGATGATGCTGATGGATATCAACTTTATGGTGCAAGGAGGATTTTGAGCAAATTGAATTAGGATGACTTAATAAGGCTCCGGGATTCCAACCTACAGTATATCACTTTTACACCATTTGCCCTATGATGGTACTAAGTATAAGTAATGTTTACTTTTAAAATATTATAAAGACCATTATAAAGACCTTATTGTCTACAAAAAGGATAAAAAGACCCTACTAACTGACTTTAGAAGTTAGACAAACCTTACAACAAAAAAATTGTTCTAAACCCCTTTGTTGGCTGTCTCTTTTACACTGATCCTGGTTACGCATTTTAGACTGCATTCCTCTTGATGGATCATGTTCTCATGACTTTTTCTTGTGAGGCCTTTGGACCTACCAGCACTGAAAACAACAACTCACATACACCATTAATAGGATTTGCCTCTCCATGTCAGTGATTAATTTAGTGGTTGCAATGTTCAGTTGCTCATGAAAAGCTACAAGGAGAGAATCAAGCCCATTTTTTTTTTGAAGTTTCATTTTTTCCTCCCTACATTCCAAGAGTCATAATGCTTGTAATTTTCTGTTCACATAAGCCATATTAGTGTTTATTTTTTGCCAGAAAAGTTGTATTTTTAATGGCACCATTTAATTTATAATGTTTTGCACTGGAAAAAGGGAAAAAAAAAATCTTTGTGGAATGAAATTCCTCCATGGTTTTGGGGGTTTTGACATTAAGATGTTTACTCTGCCCTAAAAATGACATGATGTCCTTATTCTGTGTGTCAATACTATTACGGCGATACCAGATTTGTATAGATTGTATTTTGTATAGTTTTATTTTGTTACTTTTAAAAAATAAAAACCTTTTAAAAAATAAAAAATGTATTTGCATTACCATTTTCTGACAGCCTTAACTTTTTTAAAATTATATCAACGGAGCTGTGCTTGTTTATTTTGCGTAACAAACTGTAGATTTTATTGGTACCATTTTTTTGTACTGTATGTATGACTTTTTGATCACTATCATTCAATTTTTTGGGGGAAACAAAGTGTCTAAAAAATGGCGACTTGTGTGGTTTTAATTTTTTTCTGTTAGGGCATACAACACACAAAAATTATTTCTAACTTTTAATAGTTCAGACATTTAATATCTACCTAATAAGTTTATTTAGTGGGGGCTAGAACCTGGGATCTTTAGATCCCTTGTCCCACTTATCCTAACAGAGATATATTAGAGTGAATGGCATTCTGACGCTCAATCTGCTAAGCTATGCTTTGTGCAAAGCTTAGCAGGGAGGTTGCTATGACAGGCCTGGGAAGCCTCAGCAGGCCAACGGCTGTCATGTAAACTGATCAGAGCCCCGTGATTTTACTGCAGGGGCTCCAATCAGAAGGCAGAGGGAGCCATATTCATCTGTCTTACCTCACGGATGCCATGGTTGCTTTTGATCATGGCATCTGAGCAGTTAATATTGTGATCGCCATTCCCCATCATCGCTGCCGGGTGACTGCTGTATTATACAGCCGGCGACCACTGTGTATGGAGCAGGATTACCTCAGTAGCCAATTCTATACATTCCTTACATGTGGCATTACCAGTATTCTCCTGTCATGTAAACAAGTTGCAAAAACTCAGCCAAATGCCATTGGACAACATTACCCAAGTTAATTTTATGAAGCTTGATCAGTGAATGATAAAGTTCTGGAACTTTTCAACCTTTTACAAAGCCAAAGCCAACACAGTCCAGTATTCTTCCATATAAATTCTCAGGGATAATGGTTATCTTGGCTCTGTTTGCTTTCAAGTATGTCCTATATGGTCTAAATTCTATGAAGCTGATGTCCAAAAATTGTAGTTGAGACTGTTCAATATACTCAAATACAGTGGACAGAATTATAAAGCCTGTCAATGGAATTACTTTTAGCCATATGTAAAAAACTGGCTGTTGTGTTGGTGTCCCATGCTCATCACTGCTCTGCTGTTCCCTGTAGGCATAGGAGCCACACTAATCACCCAGACGACCCTCTCCTAGTCTGGTCCCACTCTTCTCCCAGCTGGTGGCGGTCTTGGACGTCAGCACATGTGGTGTCTTCTGCAGGCTGCAGTCTCTTTGTCTTTTCTTTTGGTCCAGGACCCTGTGCAGATCCCTGTATAGGAGTTAATGGATGAATACCACAGGGCTGCCAAGATACTGCCCTTACAGTTAGTCCACATTCAAATGCTTAATAAAGTGGTCCACACCCACTGCCTTAACACTCAAACAATTTCCTAAAAATCTACAAGCTTTACACCAGATATGGTTTACACTGGACCCACTGTACATCGCCTTAGTAATTCAAATTTCTTTATTTGGTCATTGATACATATGTCTTACAACTGTGTCTATTAAACTAATAAACTATATGACCACCACTCTGCATTTTTGAAAGAGAAATAATAAACATGCCCGATATTTGGGTAGTACGAGCACCAATGGATGAAAACATGTCCCTTGGGCTCATTTGTACCTGCCTGGATACTCAGGCCAATGCAAAGCAAATATCGCAGAAATGTTCCCTACTGTGGTTGTTCCTCCATCGTTCAATTCTACTGATTATCGTGAGCACAATTCTGATTATACAGGGAGATGTAATGCTAATAAAAGGACATCTTTTGTTTATCCACTGATCGGCTGCTCGACTTGTACGTGATAATTGGCCAACAAATTGTGTACTCTTATATGGTCCTTAGACATGCAATAAAGGCTTATTAACCTAGCTGCCATGCTGAGGCATAATACAATTGTGATTAGATGTATGATTGTTATGGAGAGTGAGATTTGGTTTATTTGTGCATTGTATTTCATTTTTTAAAGCTAACCTTTTAGTTATTAAGTACCAATAATGTCTGGATTGGTTGATCATTTCTTAGGTAGAGATGAGCGAGTAGTGAAATATTCGAAAGTTCGAAATTCGATTCGAATAGACCGCGAAATTCGACTATTCGACCAAATATCGAATCCCATTAAAGTCTATGGGAAAAAAATGCTCGCCACTTGGAAATCTCAATTCGACCACTTGGAGGTCACCAAGTCCACCCTGAAACCTCAGAAAAGGATGCCAACACTGCTGGAATGCAACTGGGACAGCAGGGGAAGCATGTCTGGGTGCATATAACGCGCCCAAGTCGCACTATTACGCCACTATCACAGCCTCTCAACAATACACTCCAAAGACAATCTAACCTCTCTGTAAAGTGAGACCATACAAGGAAACCTTCTTTCCTCTACATTGCCATGGACCCCAAGCCAAACTAGACAAAAAGAAGATAAAATTCTGCACCCCTTAAAATCACGTTGCCTATGACAACCACAGATGGCATAGGCAAAGGGGAAAGCAAATAGACCCCACCCCTAATTGTCATTGTGTGTGTGTGTGTGAGATGTGGTCAGACATGTCTTCTTTAAAATGTAAAAACAACTCAAACACATGCAGAAGCCTTAAAATGCCCAAATTGTTGGCGCTTGAGATGTCAGTGACCCGACCTGGCCCAGTGTCATGTCTAGCAGGTAAAGCAGTGGGGATGTTGAGGGATGCGTAGGACTGCAAAAGGCAGGAAGAGGCCGTGGGCTGGCCAGAGGCTCATGGAAAATTTTGTGGAGGCCCAAGAGGTGAGACCTCTTAAACATTTTGTGGAGGCCCAAGAGGTGACACCTCTTAAAAATTATGTGGAGGCCCAAGAGGTGAGACCTGTTAAACATTTTGTGGAGGCCCAAGAGGTGAGACGTATTAAAAATTATGTGGAGGCCCAAGAGGTGACACCTCTTAAACATTTTGTGCAGGACCAAGAGGTGAGACCTCTTAAAAATTATGTGGAGGCCCAAGAGGTGAGACCTCTTAAAAATTTTGTGGAGGCCCAAGAGGTGAGACCTCTTAAAAATTATGTGGAGGCCCAAGAGGTGAGACTTGTTAAAAATTATGTGGAGGCCCAAGAGGTGAGACGTGTTAAAAATTATGTGGAGGCCCAAGAGGTGAGACCTGTTAAACATTTTGTGGAAGCCCAAGAGGTGAGACCTCTTAAAAATTATGTGGAGGCCCAAGAGGTGAGACCTGTTAAACATTTTGTGGAGGCCCAAGAGGTGAGACCTGTTAAACATTTTGTGGAAGCCCAAGAGGTGAGACCTGTTAAACATTTTGTGGAGGCCCAAGAGGTGAGACCTCTTAAAAATTATGTGGAGGCCCAAGAGGTGAGACCTCTTAAAGATTTTGTGGAGGCCCAAGAGGTGACACCTCTTAAAAATTATGTGGAGGCCCAAGAGGTGACACCTCTTAAACATTTTGTGCAGGCCCAAGAGGTGAGACCTCTTAAAATTATGTGGAGGCCCAAGAGGTGAGACCTGTTAAACATTTTGTGGAGGCCCAAGAGGTGAGACGTATTAAAAATTATGTGGAGGCCCAAGAGGTGACACCTCTTAAACATTTTGTGGAGGCCCAAGAGGTGAGACCTGTTAAAAATTTTGTGGAGGCCCAAGAGGTGAGACCGGTTAAAAATTATGTGGAGGCCCAAGAGGTGAGACCTCTTAAACATTTTGTGGAGGCCCAAGAGGTGACACCTCTTAAAAATTATGTGGAGGCCCAAGAGGTGAGACCTGTTAAACATTTTGTGGAGGCCCAAGAGGTGAGACGTATTAAAAATTATGTGGAGGCCCAAGAGGTGAGACCTCTTAAACATTTTGTGGAGGCCCAAGAGGTGACACCTCTTAAAAATTATGTGGAGGCCCAAGAGGTGAGACCTGTTAAACATTTTGTGGAGGCCCAAGAGGTGAGACCTGTTAAACATTTTGTGGAGGCCAAGAGGTGAGACCTGTTAAACATTTTGTGGAGGCCCAAGAGGTGAGACGTGTTAAAAATTATGTGGAGGCCCAAGAGGTGAGACGTGTTAAAAATTATGTGGAGGCCCAAGAGGTGAGACGTGTTAAAAATTATGTGGAGGCCCAAGAGGTGAGACCTCTTAAACATTTTGTGGAAGCCCAAGAGGTGAGACCTGTTAAACATTTTGTGGAGGCCCAAGAGGTGAGACCTGTTAAACATTGTGTGGAGGCCCAAGAGGTGAGACCTGTTAAACATTTTGTGGAAGCCCAAGAGGTATACCTCTTAAAAATTATGTGGAGGCCCAAGAGGTGAGACCTGTTAAACATTTTGTGGAGGCCCAAGAGGTGAGACCTGTTAAACATTTTGTGGAAGCCCAAGAGGTGAGACCTGTTAAACATTTTGTGGGAGGCCCAAGAGGTGAGACCTGTTAAACATTTTGGAGACCCAAGAGGTGAACGTGTTAAAATGTGGAGGCCCAAGAGGTGAGACGTGTTAAAAATTATGTGGAGGCCCAAGAGGTGAGACGTGTTAAAAATTATGTGGAGGCCCAAGAGGTGAGACCTCTTAAACATTTTGTGGAAGCCCAAGAGGTGAGACCTGTTAAACATTTTGTGGAGGCCCAAGAGGTGAGACCTGTTAAACATTGTGTGGAGGCCCAAGAGGTGAGACCTGTTAAACATTTTGTGGAAGCCCAAGAGGAGAGACCTCTTAAAAATTATGTGGAGGCCCAAGAGGTGAGACCTGTTAAACATTTTGTGGAGGCCCAAGAGGTGAGACCTGTTAAACATTTTGTGGAAGCCCAAGAGGTGAGACCTGTTAAACATTTGTGGAGGCCCAAGAGGTGAGACCTGTTAAACATTTTGTGGAGGCCCAAGAGGTGAGACCTGTTAAACATTTTGTGGAAGCCCAAGAGGTGAGACCTGTTAAACATTGTGTGGAGGCCCAAGAGGTGAGACCTCTTAAACATTTTGTGCAGGCCCAAGAGGTGAGACCGGTTAAAAATTATGTGGAGGCCCAAGAGGTGAGACCTCTTAAACATTTTGTGCAGGCCCAAGAGGTGAGACCGGTTAAAAATTATGTGGAGGCCCAAGAGGTGAGACCTGTTAAAAATTACGAGGAGGCCCAAGAGGTGAGACCTCTTAAACATTTTGTGGAGGCCCAAGAGGTGAGCCATAAACATATAAATTTTTCTTATTTACGGAGCAATTCTACGGCGGTTAAGGAGGAGGAGGTGGAGGAGGAAATGGCACTTCATACAGATGGCACTTCACTTTTGGCTGCTTTCCACGGTTGGAGAAGCAAAGTCCGGGTCAATCCACTTGCTGTTCATTTTGATTAGCGTCAGCCTGTCGGCACTGTCGGTTGACAGGCGGCTGCGCTTATCGGTTATAATGCCCCCGGCTGCGCTGAACACCCTTTCTGATAGCACGCTGGCGGCAGGGCAGGCAAGCACCTCCAAGGCATACAGGGACAGTTCCAGCCACGTGTCCAACTTGGAGACCCAGTAAGTGTAGGACGCCGAGGGATCGGGGAGGACAGGGTTACGGTCTGCCAGGTACTCCCGCAACATCCGCCGATACTTGTCCCTCCTGCTGATAGCGGGCCCCGCAGTGATGGAAGTTGCACGAGGGGGTGCCATGAACGTGTCCCACACCTTGGAGAGTGTTCCCCTGGTGGCTGTGGGCCTGATGGATGTTGTGGGACTCTGGGAGACCCTCTCCTCTCTGCCGCCAGCGATGGTGGGTGGGAAAATCTCCATCATGTTCTGCACGAGTTCCCTCTGGTATTCCAGCAATCGATTTGTCCTCTCCTCTACCGGAATAAAAGAGGAGACGTTATCTTTATACCGGGGGTCCAGGAGTGCGAAGACCCAGTACAGTTTGTTCTCCACTATCCGGACAACACGTGTATCCCGGGAAAAGCAGCCCAGCATGAAGTCAGCCATGTGTGCCAGACTCTGAATAGGCATGACCTCACTGCCCCCACCAGAAGGATCACTTGCCATTTCCTCCTCTTCCTCTTCCGCCTCCTCTCCGCCCCATCCGCGCTGAACCAATGGGACGCACACAGCCTGACTGCTACCCTCGCTGCCAGCATCCTCCTCCTCTTCCACAGCCACCTCCACGTCGTCCTCCTCCTCATCCTCCTCCTCCTGCAACTGCCACCGTGAAGCAGACAAAAGTGTGGTCTGACTGTGTAGCTCCGTTGCGTCTCATCCTACCCCCGTCTCCTCTGCGTGCAATGCGTTCTCCCTTATTGCGATGAGGGATTCTTTAAGGACGCCTAGGAGCGGGATGGTTACGCTCACTATAGCGTCCTCGCTGCTGACCTTCTTGGTGGACTCCTCAAAGATACGCAGTACATCGCATATGTCTGCCATCCATGGCCACTCGTGGTTGGCAAACTGAGGGAGCTGAGTTGGAGGCACGCGTGGATTCATAATCTGGTACTCCATCAATGCTCTCTGCTGCTCACACACCCTGGCCAACATGGAATAGGTGGAATTCCAGCGAGTCGGCAGGTCGCACAACAGCCGATGTTCAGGCAAATGGAGGCGTTGCTGGAGTTTTTTTAAGCTAGCAGCAGCTACAGTTGACTTACGAAAGTGAGGGCACAAGCGCCGCACTTTCACCAGTAGCTCTGCCAGGTTGGGGTAAGTCTTTAGAAATTTTTGGACTACCAGATTAAAAACGTGGGCCAGGCATGGTACGTGATTGAGTTCGGCAAGCTCCAGAGCCGCCACCAGGTTACGGCCGTTATCGCACACGACCATGCCTGGTCCTAGCTGCAGCGGCGACAGCCACATCTCCGTCTGCTGCAATATGGCGTCCCTCACCTCTGGGGCGCTGTGCTTCCTGTCGCCCAAGCTAATGAGCTTTAGCACCGCCTGCTGACGTCTCCCCGCGCCAGTGCTGCAATGCTTCCAGCTAGCGGCTGAGGGAGATGTTAAGGCACAGGAGGAGGAGGAGGAGGAGGAGGAGGGGGGTTTATCAGAACCCATGCTGGCAATCTTGGGCGGGGGTGGTAGGTAGGCCGTCTCTGTTTGCGACCCCGTCCCCGCTTCCACTACATTCACCCAGTGTGCCGTCAAAGAGATGTAGCGTCCCTGGCCGCAAGCGCTTGTCCACGAGTCGGTGGTCAAGTGGACCTTTGCGCTGACTGCGTACCTCAGGGCCCGCCTGATGTTACGCGACACGTGCTGGTGCAGGGCGGGGACGGCACTCCGGGAAAAGTAGTGGCGGCTGGGGACGGTATAGCGAGGTGCGGCAGCCGCCATCAGGTCGCGGAAGGCCTGCGTCTCCACAAGCCTAAACGGCAACATCTCCAGGGCCAGCAGTTTGGAGATGTGGCAGTTTAAGGCTTGGGCTTGGGGGTGACTCGAGGCGTACTTCCGCCTGCGGTCGAACGCCTGCGAGATAGACAGTTGTTGGGACGAGGAGTGTGAGGGTGCAGGCGAAGAGGCGGGGGAAGGGGAGGCTGAAGGAGAAGGCCCCAAAGTAGCCGAGGCAGAGGCAGATGTGGAGGTGTCCTGGCTGGAGGTCTGGACCGCAGTGGCAGCACACAACAAAGGGGAAGAGGCAGTGGCAGCAGACCGGGCGCAGTTTGTATTGCGTTTGCTCTCTCCCACTCAGCCCAGTGCTTGACTTCCAAGTGACGCCGCATGCCTGAGGTGGTCAGATTGCTCTTCTCAGAGCCCCTACTCAGTTTTGAGTGGCAGAGTGTGCAAACCGCGCTCAGTTTGTCATCCGCACAAACATTAAAAAATCTCCACACCACAGAAGTACGAGGCCTCGATGGGGGAGCTTCACGCGACTGCCCGCTGCCGGGAACAGCTTCGGCCGTGCTGGCTGTGGCCTCACTACTTGTCTGGACTGTCCTCTGCCTCTGGACATCCCTCTGCCTGTGGACATCCCTCTGCCTGTGGACATCCTCTGCCTGTGGACATCCCTCTGCCTCTGGACATCCCTCTGCCTCTTGCTGCCTTTTTCGGTGCTGCGTAGACCACCACCTCTCCACTGCTTTCCCCGCTGGACATCACCCCTGGCCAAGTGGGGTCGGTCATTTCGTCATCCACCACCTCCTCTTCCTCACTCTGCTCCTCCTCCTGCCCACTGGACATTCCAACAGCCTCCCTTGATGGCAACTGCGTCTCATCATCATCATCGCTCATGATAACAGATGCTGGTTCAGGGTCCACATCAGCAGGAGATGGCGAAAACTCAAGGGTTTGGGCATCACTACAAACAAATTCCTCTCCTAGCTCCTGGGATTCTTCCGGCACATCTGAAAAAGGACCCGAAAAGAGCTCCTGGGAGGGGTCAAGGGTGGGATGACTCTGTTGGCCAGGTGTGGAGGAAGGAGGGTCAGAGTGAGACTGTGTGGATGACTGGCTGGTGGACAACTGTGTGGAAGCGCTATCGGCTATCCATTGCACCACCTGTTCAACCTGCTCAGGCCTCAACAGCGGTGTAACCCGCCCCCTGCTTAACTGTCCCATAAAGGCAGGGATTCTGGATGAGCGGGATCCTGGCTGACCCTCACCAGCACGCTTTGTATCCCCACTGGCTTCAACAAGGCCCCCAACAGCATTTCCGCGCCCCCGTCCTCGTCCACGTCCTATTCCGCTAGCCCCCCGCCGCATTTTTTTTTTTTTTTTTTACAATATTTTGCCTTCACAGCCGTGAAATTAGTTTGCAAGAGAACGCACAGTACAGTTGCCAATTGAAAGGCCTATATATTGTATATTTCAAGGTACACAGCCGTGTACTAAGTGATCAGACGGTGTGTATGAACACCAGGTATGAGAAATTACTTTGCAAGAGAACGCACAGTACAGTTGGCAATTGTAAGGCCTATATATTGTATATTTCAAGTTACACAGCCGTGTACTAAGTGATCAGACGGTGTGTATGAACACCAGGTATGAGAAATTACTTTGCAAGAGAACGCACAGTACAGTTGCCAATTATAATGCCTATATATTGTATTTTTCAAGGTACACAGCCGTGTACTAAGTGATCACACGGTGTGTATGAACACCAGGTATGAGAAATTACTTTGCAAGAGAACGCACAGTACAGTTGCCAATTATAATGCCTATATATTGTATTTTTCAAGGTACACAGCCGTGTACTAAGTGATCACCACGGTGTGTATGAACACCAGGTATGAGAAATTACTTTGCAAGAGAACGCACAGTACAGTTGCCAATTATAATGCCTATATATTGTATTTATCAAGGTACACAGCCGTGTACTAAGTGATCACACGGTGTGTATGAACACCAGGTATGAGAAATTACTTTGCAAGAGAACGCACAGTACAGTTGCCAATTATAATGCCTATATATTGTATTTTTCAAGGTACAGAGCCGTGTACTAAGTGATCAGACGGTGTGTATGAACACCAGGTATGAGAAATTACTTTGCAAGAGAACGCACAGTACAGTTGCCAATTGAAAGGCCTATATATTGTATATTTCAAGGTACACAGCCGTGTTACTAAGTGATCAGACGGTGTGTATGAACACCAGGTATGAGAAATTACTTTGCTAGAGAACGCACAGTACAGTTGGCAATTGTAAGGCCTATATATTGTATATTTCAAGGTACACAGCCGTGTACTAAGTGATCAGACGGTGTGTATGAACACCAGGTATGAGAAATTACTTTGCAAGAGAACGCACAGTACAGTTGCCAATTATAATGCCTATATATTGTATTTTTCAAGGTACACAGCCGTGTACTAAGTGATCACACGGTGTGTATGAACACCAGGTATGAGAAATTACTTTGCAAGAGAACGCACAGTACAGTTGCCAATTATAATGCCTATATATTGTATTTTTCAAGGTACACAGCCGTGTACTAAGTGATCACACGGTGTGTATGAACACCAGGTATGAGAAATTACTTTGCAAGAGAACGCACAGTACAGTTGCCAATTATAATGCCTATATATTGTATTTTTCAAGGTACACAGCCGTGTACTAAGTGATCAGACGGTGTGTATGAACACCAGGTATGAGAATTACTTTGCAAGAGAACGCACAGTACAGTTGGCAATTGTAAGGCCTATATATTGTATTTTTCAAGGTACACAGCCGTGTACTAAGTGATCACACGGTGTGTATGAACACCAGGTATGAGAAATTACTTTGCAAGAGAACGCACAGTACAGTTGCCAATTATAATGCCTATATATTGTATTTTTCAAGGTACACAGCCGTGTACTAAGTGATCACACGGTGTGTATGAACACCAGGTATGAGAAATTACTTTGCAAGAGAACGCACAGTACAGTTGCCAATTATAATGCCTATATATTGTATTTTTCAAGGTACACAGCCGTGTACTAAGTGATCAGACGGTGTGTATGAACACCAGGTATGAGAAATTACTTTGCAGAGAACGCACAGTACAGTTGGCAATTGTAAGGCCTATATATTGTATATTTCAAGGTACACAGCCGTGTACTAAGTGATCAGACGGTGTGTATGAACACCAGGTATGAGAAATTACTTTGCAAGAGAACGCACAGTACAGTTGCCAATTATAATGCCTATATATAGTATTTTTCAAGGTACACAGCCGTGTACTAAGTGATCAGACGGTGTGTATGAACACCAGGTATGAGAAATTACTTTGCAAGAGAACGCACAGTACAGTTGCCAATTATAAGGCCTATATATTTTATAGTTCAAGGTACACAGCAGTAGTGCCAAATATAGTTTGGTATGTAGCAGAGCACCTAATACACCACTAATGCCTCTCTCTGTCCCTACTCCAGCAGCTATCCCTGAATACAGCAGACGTTCTCTGCAGAGTGTATATTGTAGTAAAGCTATCACTGCACTATAGTAGCCCTGATAAGGGCTTTTAATCACGCTCCTGCCTGTCCAACAGCTAAAACCTATCTCTCCCTTCTCCAGCCTCTGTCCCTGACTAAGTTCACGCAGCATATGCGTACGAGCAGGAAGAGCTGAGTTTTTAATATTCGAGGTCACATGGTTTTTCCAGCCAATGCATGTAGACGCCGTTTTCGCGCTGCCAGCGTGCTCAGCGTGCCTGTCATACCCCCCCTGCATGGTGATTGGTGGAAAAAGAGCGCCAGGGAAGGTGGGAGGGGAAACGAATTCTAAGTGCGCCATCGCCGTTATACTCGAAAGAAATCGAGCACGCCGAATATCGTAGTATTCGATCGAATACCAGCTCGATCGAACACTACTCGCTCATCTCTATTCTTAGGCTGCATTAAAAAATAGCAAAAAATAGCAATGTTTTCCACACACTAGAAAATATAGAAAATATTCTAGTGCTAATGCTACGCTTATTTAGTAAATTTGAGATTCTTGGCAAATATATTTTGTACAAAATTATTTGGGCCCATCTGCCAAACGTCAAGGCAATCTCTGTAAGACCGGAACCTACCACTAATTCATATTTTCTATTACTATGTCATTTTTGTACTTTATTTGGTTTGCAGAGTGCTGTTGCATTGTATTTTTTTCTTTTGTTTATCTAGCCATGGCAGCGTGCACCTGTACACTGGGATCTACTGACTAACCCCCTTTTTCTTTGCAGTTTGTACTGGAGGTGTAGCTGACTCCATTTAATCGTGCACTCCTGACCAGCCTCTGCCCCATAGGCAGATTTTAATTAGTGCAAGTATAAAGCTGTAACCTGCTCTCCCTGGACTCACTGGAAGCCTTTTGGCACCAGGAGAGGTATAGAGTGGGACTCTCATTGCATTCAGTGGTAGCCATCTGGCACCAGGTGAGGTATAGAGTGGGCTCAGCATGCATGTTGGTACCTGCATTCACTGGATTTAATGGAGGCCATTGTGTCACCAAAAATAATAAAAAGCAGAGTGGACCCAGCATACATGTGGAACCTGCACTCCCTGGATTTTATGGTGGCCGTTCTGGCATATAACAGGTAGGAATTAGTGTTAGGTTCCCATCTTACAGAGATCGCTTTGACGTTTGGCAGAGGGGCCAAATAATTTTATACAAAATATATTTGCCAAGAATCTCAAATTTACTAAATAAGCGTAGCATTAGCACCAGAACATTTTCTATTACTATGGCATTTTTGTACTTTATTTGGTTTGAAGAGTGATGTTGCATTGTATTTTTTCCTTTCTTTAGATAGATAGATATTAATACATCATTACAAATTTAAAATGTAAATATATATATATTAGCATTTATGTCTAAAGAAATAATGCAAATGACTGATGATGTTGTAAATGCTACAAAAACAATACTGTATATATAATTAATGCATGAAAAGAATAAATGTTTTAAATAAAAATATTATCATATTAAGCGAACACTAAAAGCTAAGGTAGTCATAAATAATACAAGACACATCAATAAATGATGTAGAAGCAAAAGAAGACTGGATACAAATACTGATTAAAAGTCAAAATAAGCCAAAAGCTGTCTAAAAGAGATTATATGTATCTGTTTTTTACTGTTTATTACCATTATGTAACTCAATTTATCAACCTAGTCTTCATCCAGCTCCAATCCCAGATGAGGTTTAGTAGATCCTCTGAATGACCTAGTAACTGAAGAAACATAACATAAATATGGTACTACAGCTGTCATACATTGACCTTTCCAGAAACTAAAAGCATTAAATCTAGAGCACAGTCAGAATAGTTAACACTTTTAAAGGGGTTTTCTGAGATATATACCAATGACTTATCCTCAGGATCTGATTGATCAGCTGATCCGCTGATCAGCTATTAGAGAAGGCAACGATGCTTGCAGTTGTGCCATGGCCATCTCTCAGTTTTCTCTAGGCCAGTGAAGACACATTTATTGGTCACATGGCCTGGGCACAGCTTGGTCCCATAGAAGTGAATGGGGCTGAGCGTGATACCAAGCACAGCCCCTGTACCATGTACAGAGCTGTGCTTGATGAGCAGGGAGAAGGCTGTGATGCTCACAGGAGAACTAGTGCCTTCTTAAACAGCTGATAGTCATGGGTCCTGTTTGTCAGACTCCAACCGATTAGATACTGATGACCTATCCAGAGGAAAGGTATTCAGTATATAAGATTCTGAAAACCTTTTTAATTAAAAAGACTCAAAACTGTTATGTTGCACATAATTGTGTATGTGGCTAAAACTACTTGAGACATACTTACCTTTTAAATCCCTTGCCATTTTCATGTCAACAATTATATGTCAACCCCATGAGGCATAAAACAAAATAGAAAAAGCTCAGCAGTGCCAAACTGTAGGAAACAGGTCACAGCAGATTTCAACAAAAGATATAAGTATCACAAGTATGATGTTGGTTGACAACTTGACACCAAACAAAAACTTAAAAGTACCGACGTACTGTACATCAGATCAGACAACTTTTGTCTGTTGCTCATCTGACCAAAATTCTTAATGGATGAGCATAATCTCTAAACAGATAGTCGAAGTAAAAATAGCACATTTTGCACCAATAATTAAATATAAATAAAATAAATATTTAAAAAAACTCAGAAGAAAATTGGCGTGTAAGTTAGTTTCAGTAACAATAGAAATAGGGCTCATTGTACACTGGAAGACAATCAGGATAGTTATGTCTATAGATAGTCCATGATATGTACAGTACAGTAGGAGGAAGGAAACCATAAGGCAACACACAGAATCTTAATACGAAAGTAGCTGTCCTTGTAACTGCATTAGATAGTCCATTATATATACTAAACATGAGACAAACTCATTAT
This sequence comes from Rhinella marina, assembly GCA_900303285.1. NCBI lineage: Eukaryota > Metazoa > Chordata > Amphibia > Anura > Bufonidae > Rhinella > Rhinella marina. The sequence continues at coordinate 14,199 of ONZH01016767.1, read as the reverse complement.
CCAATGATTTTCTTACAAAAACTTAATCACAGTAAAAGAAATTTAGAACTTTCAAAGTCTCAACATATCAGATGATAATCACGCTGCAAATAGCTGGGATACCTGGAGTACCCACTTCATATGTCATAACCCGACCAAAGATTCACATTGGAGTGTGCTTCATTGTGTAATGCCCTGCATTCATGAGTGGAAACCAAACATTATGTACAGTGCCTTGCAAAAGTATTCGGCCCCCTGGAACTTTTCAACCTTTTGCCACATTTCAGGCTTCAAACAAAAAGATATAACATTTAACATTTTTGGTGAAGAATCAACAAGTGGGTCACAATTGTGAAGTGGAACAAAATGTATTGGATCATTTAAACTTTTTTGTAATAATAAAACTGAAAAGTGGGGCGTGCAAAATTATTCAGCCCATTTACTTTCAGTTCAGAAAACTCACTCCAGAAGTTCATTGAGGATCTCTGAATGATCCAATGTTGTCCTAAATGACTGATGAAGATAAATAGAATCCACCTGTGTGTAATCAAGTCTCCGTATAAATGCACCTGCTCTGTGATAGTCTCAGGGTTCTGTTTACAGCACAGAGAGCATCATGAAGACCAAGGAACACACCAGGCAGGTCCGTGATACTGTTGTGGAGAAGTTTAAAGCCAGATTTGGATACCAAAAGATTTCCCAAGCTTTAAACATCCCAAGGAGCACTGTGCAAGCGATCATATTGAAATGGAAGGAGTATCAGACCACTGAAAATCCACCAAGACCCGGCCGTCCCACTAAACTTTCATCTCAAACAAGGAGAAGAATGATCAGAGATGCAGCCAAGAGGCCCATGATCACTCTGGATGAAATGCAGAGATCTACAGTTGAGGTGGGAGAGTCTGTCCATAGGACAACAATCAGTTGAAAACTTCACAAATCTGGCCTTTAAGGAAGAGTGGCAAGAAGAAAGCCATTTCTCAAAGATATCCATAAAAAGTCTTGTTTACAGTTTGCCACAAGCCACCTGGGAGACACACCAAACATGTGGAAGAAGGTGCTCTGGTCAGATGAAACCAAAATCAAACTTTTTGGAAACAATGCAAAACGATATGTTTGGCCTAAAAGCAACACAGCTCATCACCCTGAACACACCATCCCCACTGTCAAACATGGTGGTGGCAGAATCATGGTGTGGGCCTGCTTTTCATCAGCAGGGACAGGGAAGATGGTTAAAATTGATGGGAAGATGGATGGAGCCAAATACAGGACCATTCTGAATGAAAACCTGTTGGAGTCTGCAAAAGACCTGGGACTAGGACGGAGATTTATCTTCCAACAAGACAACGATCCCAAACATAAAGCAAAATCTACAATGGAATGGTTCAAAAATAAACGTATCCAGGTCTTAGAATGGCCAAGTCAAAGTCCAGACTTGAATCCAATTGAGAATATGTGGAAATAGCTGAAAACTGCTGTTCACAAACGCTCTCCATCCAACCTCAAAGAGCTTGAGCTGTTTTGCAAGGAAGAATGGGCAAGAATTTCAGTCTCTAGATGTACAAAACTGATAGCGACATACCCCAAGCGACTTGCAGCTGTAATCGCAGCAAAAGGTGGCGCAACAACGTATTAATGCAAGGGGGCCGAATAATTTTGCACGCCCCACTTTTCAGTTTTATTATTACAAAAAAAGTTTAAATGATCCAATAAATTTCGTTCCACTTCACAATTATGACCCACTTGTTGTTTATTCTTCACTTTCGCAAGGCACTGTACATAACAGATGCCTTAAAGTGTGACTTGCACATGTTTAAATGGAGAGGGGCTGGCCAGGGGTAATCCAGCATGGAAATCAATGTGCTACACAATGGGACATAGCTCATCCAAATGGATTTGAACTGTTCAAGTGAGTTCCAGCATGAACCTGAACATATATCAAAGTGGGACACAACTATATGCTACACTTAATAAAAGCAAAGCTGCATATTACCCATTAAAGATTCATTGCAGGCTGCAATGGTTAATAGATTTAATCCCCTTGCATCTCACAGCTGTCTGTTTAGGGCCTTTAACCAAATCTAAGGATACAACTTTTATAAAAGGAGAATCTCCTGCTTGCTTCAGTTGAAAAATAAATTGAAAATGAAATGTTTTCTTAGAGTTTCCACTGTCTAACCTAGATGTTGCAGGCCTATAGAGTCACAACATTGACAGCATGTAGAACCAAATATGAAGGAATGTTATCCCCTTTTGTTGGGTGATTACTGAGTGAATTCACATGAATGAATTCTCTCCCGGTCCCCCCTGCCATTAGGTAGGCTGAGGCCAGTTGATGGAAATTCTGCCCACTACTGGGTGATTAAGTAATAATGGCTAGTGATATTCTCGGATTGTTAGAATGTCCAGTCTGTAACATGTAATAAATGCAATGAGGAGGTCACAGGATCTCTCATTGACTCCTGTAGAGTCTTGGATAATTTTCTTGGGGTACTCAGTTTCAATTATTGATCTAAAGATCATACCGAGATGCAGTTCCTACATATTCACTTCAATTGACAATATGGGAACATTAGTCTTTCAATATTGATGGTAATAGGTATCATCAAGCAGCTTATGGAATCTATATCTTTTCAGTGCCTCAGTATGTACACAATATACAAAGCCCCCAATTGTTTCTATTTAGTTCTTAATTACTTAAAGGGATTCTGTCACCACCATTTTCCATATTAAGTTATTTATACCACTGGATTTATCTCATCATAAGGATCTCCAAATGATTATTGTTATAGGGCCCAGATGAAGATTTGTGGTGTAAAAATCGTTTTTTATCAACTGTCAATCACTTACATTAAGGAGACCAAGGGGAGTTGACCATCGTTGCTGGAGCCCGGGCTCGGCGATTCCGTTGGAGCCCCGGACCGCCCACCTAATTAATATTCACTTCACTGAGTGAGTCAGTGACGCTCCGGCGCGGCTGAAATCCCGCGCAGGCGCAGTACATCAGGTGAGACCGCACGGGCGCAGGCCTCTTGATGTACTGCGCCTGCGCGGGATTTCAGCCGCGGCGGAGCTTCACTGACTCACTCAGTGAAGTGAATATTAATTAGGTGGGCGGTCCGGGGCTCCAACGGAATCGCCAAGCCCGGGCTCCAGCAACGATGGTCAACTCCCCTTGGGCTCCTTAATGTAAGTGATTGACAGTTGATAAAAAACGATTTTTACACCACAAATCTTCATCTGGGCCCTATAACAATAACCATTTGGAGATCCTTATGATGAGATAAATCCAGTGGTATAAATAACTTAATATGGAAAATGGTGGTGACAGAATCCCTTTAATAATTAAGTTATTCAGTTCTTAAGTACTTAATATACCATTTATAAAATAATATCCCTATTAAAAATTAAAAACATAGCAAGGTTTTCTGTCCCTTTTTGCTGAATATAAAATTGATCATTATAAATAAATAGTTATGCATAGGTATAAATTGTATTGAGTATATTATGCTGTATAAGTCTTTATGTCTCTTGCACAACATGTCATTACTTAAATTAGGGTCTTGCACGTAAGAGGCAAAACTCACAGCAAACATTGGTAAAATATTATCAATATAGGCTGGGGAATTAGATGTAAGAGAATCAAACCCTGCAATGAGAGGTTTCCTGGAAGATTCTGTAATGTCTTGTGTTATATTATCAAGAAATAAAAAATATAAATCGATATGTGATGGACCTAAATTAATATTTTATCATCTTTATGAATGATAACATTTCTTATAACATTGCACGCCAGATAATATGCTCTGGAATTCTATGGTAATAACTGGTTAAATAGTATCCTATTGATCACTAGTGTTGAGCGAGCACCTCTGTGCTCGTATGCTCGGGTGCTCTGGCCAAGCACTAGGGGGTGCTCGAGTGCTCGGCCGAGCACCCGAGCATAATGTTAGTCAATGGGACTAAACCAGGCACCCCCCGCTCGGAAGAGGGGAGGGTGTCTGGTTAATAGAAAAAGGTCAGAATCACGACTTCTGCTCTTTTACTCCTTTCACTCGTTAAAGTATGCTAATTAACTGAATTTGTACGCATTAGCGCACAATGCATAGCATTAGCATACAAATTCGTACGCATTAGCGTACAATGAGCAGCATTAACACACAAATTTGTACGCATTAGCGTACAATGCGTAGTATTAGCATGCAAATTTGCACGCATTAGCGTACAATGCGTAGCATCAGCATACAGATTCGTACGCATTAGCATACAATGCATAGCATTAGCATACAAATTCGTACGCATTAGCGTACAATGCATAGCATTAGCATATAAATTTGTATGCATTAGCATACAATGCGTAGCATTAGCGTACAAATCAACATTACAGTGAATGCCAGTACTCTCCCGCACGTTTATTCGCTGCGTAGCAGCGAACAAACGTGCGGGGAAGAGACTCGAGCACTGTGCTCGAGTACATTCGGTGTTCGGCAGAACACTGAGCGGACCCGAGCGTAGGCATGCTCGGTCGAACAGCGAGTTCGGCCGAGCATGCTCGCTCAACACTATTGATCACAATATCTTTCTCCCTGGTCAAATATTGTATACAGTGATTTATTTTTGTTTTCTCCTCATTTACCTAAAACTAACAAGAAAAAAATTGTCCAGTAGAAGTCCCTATCCTAAAGTAAGGGTTTGAGGTTAGAGGGGATGGGTTCTGACAGAGAATAATATTGTAGTTAGTTCTTCAATGTTTACATAACATACATGATTTTTTTTTTTTACCTGATAAGTGTTTATTATGTTTCTCATTAACTTTATTACCTAGTTTCTACATTTCCAACTGATGTTTTAGTGTAAACCTATGTATAGTATAAATTGAAGAAGGTTCACAAAAAGCTCAAGTAAATTTGATGCTGTATTTTATTCTCAGAGAACAAATTGGGCTGTAGTATTAGTAGTAGTATTGGACAATCTTGGTTGATGTTTTTGTGTCAGAATTTACCTCTGTAAATACAGGTCTTAACTGATGTGGATACTGGAATATACTTTTCTTAGTGACCTGGTGTTGATGTTTGTTGGGGGCCTCAGAGATTTCATGTTAGGGATAAAAATGACAGAACTTAGAGGATAACATAACTTAGATATTTTATATAGTAATTATCCACTTCATGTATAAATGATAGGTGCATATGGTATTGAGTGTAAAGAGCTTCAGCTAACATTGCGTTAATAAAGGTCTTGGTGCCTGGTTGTTTGGCACCATGTGCCATTCATAGTAGTTATTCCCAGATGTGCCAATTCACAGTAGGTATTGCCAGATATGTGTCTCCTTCACAGTAGTTATGCCCAGATATGTGCCCCTTTACAACAGTCATGCCCACACGTGCGCCTTTTACAATAGTTATGCCCTTTCACAGGAAATAAAAAAAAACTTACAGTAACTACAGTAAATACTCACCTAATACTCACCTAGTTCCTCCAATGATCTGCTCTCCCCAGCAGCAGACAGGATGCACATCGCACTGTTGGGCTGTGTAGGAGGAGGAGAAGAACAGGCTGACTCCCTACCTACACAGCTCCTCCTATACAGGCCAGCAGTATGTGGAGCACCACCAGCTAAATTGAATGGTGGCTACCATTACTAGCAACTGACTCTGCGTCCTATGGATGCGGAGACAGCTGAGAGCGGGACATACCTTAGCTGTTTAGGGACTGCAAGACAGCCACCAAAATCCAGGACTGTCCTGACAGATCCGGGATGGTTGGGAGGTATGTTATTAGTTCTTTCAGCTTCTTTATATTCAGTCATCTATTCTTCATATATTTTGCATATTATATTCATGACCGCAGTAGATACCATAGTAAAGTACACCCTGAAGTGGGTCACTGGTTGAACTGTGATATGCTATGAGAAGTTCCTGCCAGTTTGCATGGTGACATGCCCAGGTGTATTTTCTCATTTACTGGCTCTGTACAAGAGTAAGTGGTCAATTTATTCATGGATTTCTGACAATGAGGATAATACTCTCTAAAAAGGTTTTGAGTGCAATTGTAAATTGGAATAAAAGCACTGGATAATAAGTATGTTCCCTGCCTGTTGTCTATGGTGGACAATGGTTTTCAGTAATTAAGACTTACTAGTTTTGGATTAAGGGGAAAATGTTACCTCACGGTTTCTCTCCCCCCTTGATCATGTAACTATTTATGGTTGACTTCCAGCTTTGTATCACCTGCTATTGCAACCAACCAGATCATCAGGTATTTAATACCTGTCTTTACATACTTGGCTACAGTTATGACATGTCACATGCAATGCAACACCATGTGGTTTTTTCATCTTTTTACAATGTGCAGCTAATACATTGGTTTTCAAAGAGGTCAGAAAAACACTATAATAATAAGATTTCTTAGATGGAACAGCCTTACCAATCTAGTGTAAAGTTCTAAGGGATTCAGGCGTGGCAAACTCTCTCCCTGCTATACCCTATTTTGGTTATTTCCCTTGGTAGCTTAAGATACAAGATATCTGCCCTGATAAGGACTCCTCAATCAAGAAAGTCTCCCTGAACATAGGTATGATGTGAATTTCCCTAATGACCCATGCCAAGCCCTGACTCATTTTGTCCAGATTTTAATAGGGACTCATCAGGGGGTCAATGATTGAGAAAGGAATGTTCAAATGTATCTCTAAAACATGTATATGACTGTGTTGACTCTTTCCTGTGGGAAAGATTATACAGTACAAATGTAAAGATCCAACAAAAAGTTTAAAATAATGTGTACAGAGTCATATGTAGAACATAGAATTAGGCTGAGTTCATTCTGACATGATTACCACTTCGTCAAGGGTTTCACAATTTTTAGTATCAAAATACTATAGAACATAAGTGACATTCAAAGAAATGTTTTCTTCGTTGTCTACCACTCTCTGACTGTAAATATAAATGCTACTTAGTTTTTGAAACATTTCTGTCCGTTCTTACAATGCAGATATTTATTTATTTAAAATATTTCAATAATTTGCTTGATATCCTGTTTTGCAAAACATGATTCTACCTATGAAATACATCAATATGTTTGCATAAGTGTCTTTTCCTTACACTTACACTATAACTGGAATTTACTGTAAGCTCTGTTTCATATCAAAGCAGACGCTCGCTTTGACAAGATTGAAGGTAGCAATTTGTTATGTGACATCCACTTTCTGCAGCATGTACAAATTAATATTTTGTCAATAAATAATGTTGTGTTCTGTTCTCTGTTGAAACAATTGTTATTGATATTTTTCCAACTGGACTGATGGCTACATAAAATATATAGGTAATAAAACTTGTCTGGGAGAGAACAGATGTGCAGAATATTTAAACACAAAGGTTGTAAGAGAAAGTAAAATTTTCCTTCTTTCACTTTTTTTCCTTTAGACATATTTGAAACTTAACTTGTAAAAAGAATTGTAATAACATAAGAAAATGCAAAACTGTATTTAATATTGCCATAATGTTAAACATTGTTCTCTAAAAGAATAACTATCTAAAAGCTTGAAATCTGAAAGTTGCCTCTTTGTTAGTATCCCTGACCCTTCTTTGTGATATCAGTTAAACATGACTGGTCCCATTTCAGAATTGTAGCTAGGGGAGATGCATTGATGCTTAGTGCTATATAGACATCATGCTCTTAGTACATCATATGTCCCAGATGAGACCAGCTTATCATGAGCAATACACATGGAGATGCAGGGTGAGCTGAGGAGCAATCCATAGGCTTAGTTGGCCAAGATTCCCCAATAGGAAAAAGTTCCTCATATCTATCCTCTCTTATCATCATTTGAATTCTCTTCATGAGTGGAACACAGGAGGCAATCACCTTTAGATATCTCCTGCATTATCAATTTGAAAACTTATTATGAACTGAAAGAAGAAAAATGGGAAATCTGCTCATCAAGAAACTTTTACAATAGTGCAACAAATATTTTTGCAGGTCCACTCTTTCCTTTCCTTGTACCATTTTTCAGTAAGTTCCCCATTTTCTCTACCACCCTTGATATCTTAGGTCAACAACATCAGATATCCATGAGACAGAATAACTCTCAAGGAACTAATTAAAAGGGTTGTGCCACCATTAAATGTTATTTTAATATAATTCAGGATAAAAAAATATTTACTTTCTGCTACAAAAATGCTCCAGCTGTGAGATATTATCTTTATTTCATTATAATGATACCATGTTCTATCTATAGTAAAGTAGGGGACCACCTACTGAGGTGGCCGCACATGCTCAGCTCCATCTTTCAACTGCCACCAGTCATATCTACTGTTAGTAGTTACAGGGAGAAAGCTACTGGGCTGAATGAGGAATCTAGTGGAGCAATCAGAACAATTAATGGGAAGATCTCTGGATCCATGTGATGTAGTGTACAGGGATAGTTCTAGCTTCTTCTTTTTTAAGAAAGAGATTGCCATGTACTATATTATGTCCAATTTTCATTTTTTATGTCGATCGTGGCATAACCCATTTGATGTTCTAACTTTCAACAAAGAGCTTAAAAGTCTGCACAGCTTAGATATCTGGATGTTTTCCACCATTTTAAGAATCAACACTATATAAAAACAATTCCTTAATGCACAGACAGATTTATATGTAAAAAAAAAAATTGCATTCATTAACCATGTTGTTTGGGCATACCCAAGTATGGGAAATATGCAAATGAAATACAGCATGTCCAGCTCTTTGACTACAATATAGGAAAGCAAGGGAGGTAACTAATTTTTAAAGGTCACAATATTACCTGAGAGCTAAAACAGAGGACTGTTCATTCCTTGCTCCATAAAATGTGGTCTGTATCAGCATAAGAATGTTGAGCTGATTATATTTTTGTCTTTTTGTCTGAATTGTATGCCATCCTTTTTATTATAACACAGTCCACACTGTCCATGGTATTAACCCCTTGAGGACAGAGCCCATTTTGGCCTTAATGTCTGGGCCAAATTTCTGAATTCTGACATGTGTCACTTTATGTGGTTATAACTTTGGAACGCTTTTACTTATCCAGGCCATTCTGAGATTGTTTTCTCGTGACACATTGTACTTCATGACAGTCATAAATTTGAGTCAATATATTTCACCCTTATTTATGAAAAAATCCCAAATTTACCAAAAATTCTGAAAAATTAGCAAATTTCCAAATTTCAATTTCTCTACTTTCAAAATACACCGTAATACCTCCAAAAATAGTTATTATTTTACATTCCCCATATGTCTACTTTATGTTGGCATCATTTTGTAAACGTCATTTTACTTTTTTAGGACGTTAGGAGGCTTAGAAGTTTAGAAGCCATTTTTTCAAATTTTCACCAAATTTTCCAAAACCATTTTTTTTTAACACCAATGCAGATATAAAGTGATTTTGAGGGTCTTACATAATGAAACCCACCATAAATGACCCCATTTTAGAAACTACACCCCTCAAATTATAAAAAACTGCTGTTACAAACTTTGTTAACCCTTGAGGTGTTCCACAAGAATTAATGGAAAATGGAGGTGAAATTTCAAAATTTCACTTTTTTCGTAGATTATTCATGTTAATATTTTTTTTCTTGCAACACAGCAAGGGTTAACAGCAAACTAAACCTCAATTTACATTGCTCTGATTCTGCAGTTTACAGAAATACCCCATATGTGGTGGTAAACGTCTCTATGGGTTTGTGGCAGTGGTCAGAAGGAAAGGAGCGCCATACGGATTTTGGAGGCAAAATTTGCTAGAATAGTTTTTAGGCACCATTTTGTAATTGAGAGACCCTGACGTACCCCTACAGTGGAAACCCTCAAAAAGTGACCCCATTTTTGAAACTACACCCTTCAAAGAATATATTAAGGGGGTACTGACCACTTTGACCCCCTAAGCATTTTACGGAATTTGGAAACACTTGGCTGTGAAAATGAACATTTTTTTTCTTCCAATAAAATGTTGCTTTAGCCCCAATTTTTTTTATTTGCATAAGGGGTAACAGGAGAAAAGCCCCCCCCATAATTTGTTACCCATTTTCTCCTGAATACGGCAACACCCCATATGTGGTGGTAAACTGCTGTGGGGGCACATGGCAGGACTCAAAACAGAAGGAGCGCCATATGGATTTTACAACACAGATTTTGATGGAGTGGTTTGCAGGAGCCATTGATTTTTATTTTTTGAGCTATTGTCTTATGTGGGGGCTCATTTTTTTGCAGGATGAGGTGGGGTTTTCATTGGTACCATTTTGGGGTAAATACGCCTTTTTGATCGCCTGCTATTACACTTTTTGTGAGGGAAGAGGGAAAAAAATGGCTATTTTGGCATCGTTTTTTTTTTTTAATTTTTACAGCATTCGCCTGGGGGGCCATCTCATGTAATATTTTTATAGAGCAGGTTGTTACGGACGCAGCGATACCCAATATGTCCAACTTTTTTATTGTTGGAAAGTTTTACACATTAGATGCATTTTTGAACAGAATACAATATTTTTTTTGTGTTGCCATTTTCAGAGAGCCATATTTTTTCAGTTTTCAGGCAATTGTCTCAGGTAGGGTACAGTTTTTGCGGGACAAGATGACGGTTGAATTGATACCATTTTGGGGTAATTACGCCTTTTTGATCGCCTGCTATTACACTTTTTGTGAGGGAAGAGGGGAAAAAATGGCTATTTTGGCATAGTTTTTTTAAAAAAAAAATTTACAGCATTCGCCTGGGGGGCCATCTCATGTAATATTTTTATAGAGCAGGTTGTTACGGACGCAGCGATACCCAATATGTCCAACTTTTTTATTGTTGGAAAGTTTTACACATTAGATGCATTTTTGAACAGAATAAAATATTTTTTTTGTGTTGCCATTTTCAGAGAGCCATATTTTTTTCAGTTTTCAGGCGATTGTCTCAGGTAGGGTACAGTTTTTGCGGGACAAGATGACGGTTGAATTGATACCATTTTGGGGGAAATAGGCCTTTTTGATCGCCTGCTATTACAGTTTTTGTGAGGGAAGAGGGAAAAAAATGGCTATTTTGCCATAGTTTTTTTAAATTTTTTTTTACAGCATTCGCCTGGGGGGCCACCTCATGTAATATTTTTATAGAGCAGATTGTTACGGATGTGGCGATACCTAACATGTTTATGTATTGTGTGTTTTTTTATTTTTAATCAATTTTTTTAACTTTTTTTTTAACTTTTTTTTTTTTTTTCCACTTTCTTGACTCAGATCCACATGGTTCTTCAAGAACCAGTGGGTCTGGTATTTTACAATACACTGCAGTACACTGTATAGTGTACTGCAGTGTATTTTCTTATAGCCTGTTCAAGCTCCTGCCTTTAGCAGGAGCTTGAACAGGCTTCCATGGCAAGCCAGACGAAAGCGTCTGGTTGCCATGGTAACCATCGGGACGCTGCCACAGCAGAGCAGCGTCCCGATGGAAGGGAGAGGGAGCTTCCTCCCTCTCATCTGCCCACACCATCGGCGCTGCCAGCGCACCGCAGCGCCGATGGGAGAGGGAGGGAGCGCTCCCTCCCTGTTAACCCCTTCCATACAGCGGTCCCTAAGGACCGCGGCATGGAAGGGGTTAAACTGCTGACATCGGTGCCAGCACCGATGTCAGCAGTTTCAAGCAGAGTATCAGCTGTATGCTGATACTCTGCTTGAATAACGGGCGGCACTCGCGGCAGCCGCCCCGCACGTTGCAGGTCTCCCCCCCCCGCCTGCCCATCTGCCCACAGCTAATCAGGGGGGCGGGGGGACACCCTGACCTCCCCTAATTACTGACACTCGGCGGGGATTCGCTAGAATAGCGCTATCCCCGCCGAGTACCCCTTGCCTGCTGTGAATGGCTGGTCTGAATAGACCAGCCATTCACAGCGATCGCCTTTATGGGGGGTGCACGGCACCCCCCGAGGCCTTCGCTATGGGTGGCTGGGTGCCCTAAACAGCACCCATTACAGCATTTAACCCCCCCTGCACTGAGCAGGGGGGGTTTCAATGCAAGACGTACCGGTACGCCCTGTAGCACGAACTACCTCGTGCTCAGGACGTACCGGTACGTCCAATGTCGCCAAAGGGTTAAAGGGACTAACCATTCAGGATTTATTTATTTATTTATTTGCACCAAGCTATTATATCTGAATTGTGGCTGTTAACCATGGTGCTTGCTCAATCACCCTACTATATATGTATGTAGTAGTTCCTTAAAAAGAATCTATCACATGATTGATATCTATTTTCCCCAGATGTTTAATTAAGAATAGTTATACATTAATTTGCCATTTAACCCCTTCCTGCTCTTCACAATACATAAATGTCAGGGTTACTAAGCACCTAAACGAACCTGTCACCTATGGCACGCCATATTAAGTACAATAATATATGTATAAAGCACCTGTCATTGACTCCTGATCAGTAATTTGTATGTCCATGCTCACCTCCATTCTTGGGCTATGTGCCCACAAACTGACCATAGAATGCATGGAGACTACTTCTCCTGGAGTCCTCTCCATTATATGCTCATGCACAGGAGTCCTCTCAATGCATTCCATTGCCAGTTTGCAGATGCATAGCGTTTAAACAGGGATAAGTATTGGCATAAAAATTACTGATATGGAGTTAGCAGAAGGTTTTCTATACATTTATTACTGTACCTATCAGGGATTGCTGGAGGTGACCGATTCTCTTTAAAAAAAACTTGTCACTAGTAGAGATGAGCGAGCACTAAAATGCTCGGGTGCTCGTTATTCGAGTCGAACTTTTCCCGATGCTCGGGTGCTCGTTTCGAATAACGAACCCCATTGAAGTCAATGGGAGACTCGAGCATTTTTGCGGGGGACCAAGGCTCTGCCTAGGGAAGGCTGGGTGAAAACCTGGAAACATCAGAAAATGATGGAAACACCACGGAAATGGACAGGAAACAGCAGGGGCAGCATGCATGGATGCCTCTGAGGCTGCCTAATCCCACCATTACCCCAAATTCTCAGGCAACAGCCTGGTGGTTACCCTCATGGCAATTGTGCTCACCCAGACCAAGAAAGGCGAGGCACATGCCCATCACATGTTAGGGAAGCACCCAACTAGGTGCAACGAAGGTCCATCACCGCCTGCAGGTGACACCACTACTCATGCTGGCACTGCAGCTAAAATCAAGTTTAGTATCTGTTCTTATCAGTTGCTGTGCCTGCTGGTGGTATAGTGGTGAGCATAGCTACTTCCCAAGCAGTTGATGCGGGTTCGATTCCCATCTATCGCAGGAGGCAATTCAAAATCAGTACAATATCTAATACGTCCCCCTACCTGGGAAAATTGTTTGGAGAGAGGGCATGTAGGTGGGGGGAAGTAGGTTTCGCTGAAAGAGCCAGAGGAGTGCCCCCTGGGCTAGCGTGTGTGGTGGTGACAACAGCCGGACTGGATTTGGGAAACTGTTGCTTTAACCCGTATGGTATCGATTCTTCTCAGTTTAATACCGTATACGTCCACTATCTTGGGACCCTATATTTAATGGATTTTTCGAACACGGAAAACAGAAAAAGAGCTTGCTCTGGCCAGGGGAGTGTTTTTCCCACTGCAGCTAAGGGGACGTGTCCATGCTCTGCCTATCACAGGTCAGGAGGCAGATAAAAGAAGAACAAAAACAAACATGAGTGCAACTTCTGATACGTCCCCTATCTGGCTAAATTGTTTTGTAGAGTGGGCCTGTAGGTGGGGGGGGGGGGCAGGCTGGGGCAAGGAGGTTTCGCTGAAAGAGCCAGAGGAGTGCCCCCTGGGCTAGCGTGTGTGGTGGTGACAACAGCCAGAATGGATTTTTGAAAACTGTTGCATCAACCGGTACAGTCGTAAATTATGAACTTGATCAAGTGTAGCATGTGTTCTCTGTATTCTTCTCAGTTTAATACCGTATATGGCAGCTATCCGGAAAAATAGTTTGGAGAGAGAGAAAGATAGGAAAAAGACGTCAATTGTTTGGAGAGAGGGCCTGTAGGTGGGGGGCAGGCTGGGGCAAGGAGGTTTCGCTGGAAGAGCCAGAGGAGTGCCCCCTGGGCTAGCGTGTGTGGTGGTGACAACAGCCAGAATGGATTTTTGAAAACTGTTGCATCAACCGGTACAGTCGTAAATTATGAACTTGATCAAGTGTAGCATGTATTCTCCGTTTTCTTCTCAGTTTAATACCGTATATGGCAGCTATCCGGAAAAATAGTTTGGAAGAGAGAGAAAGAT
>ONZH01016766.1:0-33198 GCA_900303285.1 Rhinella marina | reverse complement strand
ACAGCAGTAGTGCCAAATATAGTTTGGTATGTAGCAGAGCACCTAATACACCACTAATGCCTCTCTCTTTCCCTACTCCAGCAGCTATCCCTGAATACAGCAGCCGTTCTCTGTAAAGTCTATATTGTAGTAAGCTATCACTGAAGTCCACTGTAGTAGCCCTGATAAGGGCTTTTAATCACGCTCCTGCCTGTCCAACAGCTAAAATCTGTCTCTCCCTTCTCCAGCCTCTGTCCCTGACTAAGTTCACGCAGCATATGCGTACGAGCAGGAAGAGCTGAGTTTTTAATATTCGAGGTCACATGGTTTTTCCAGCCAATGCATGTAGACGCCGTTTTCGCGCTGCCAGCGTGCTCAGCGTGCCTGTCATACCCCCCCTGCATGGTGATTGGTGGAAAAAGAGCGCCAGGGAAGGTGGGAGGGGAAACGAATTCTAGGTGCGCCATCGCCGTTATACTCGAATTAAATCGAGTACGCCGAATATCGTAGTATTCGATCGAATACCAGCTCGATCGAACACTACTCGCTTATCTCTAGTGTTTAGCACTCATATGCCTGCGCATGCTGGTGGTGGTTAGGCTAGTAGTGGTAGCACCCCTGCTGATCCTGGTGTGGCACAGGTTGCACACCACAGTCTGTTGGTCATCCTCACTTTCTTTAAAGAACCTCCAGACTTGCGAACATCTAGGCCTCGCCACGGGAGCTTCACCAAGTGATGCACCAGCTCTGGCCCTGCTTCTCCCTCTGGCCACACCACTGCCTCTTAAAACCTGTTCTGGTGCAGCACTCGCCTCCGCTTCAGAAGCACTGTCTTCACTCGGCATATCAACCAAGCTCGGGTCAGTCACCTCGTCATCCTCCGATTCCTCAGTCTGCTCCCCCCTCGGAATTCCTCCCCTTACAACAACTTCACCACTGTCTGACAACCATGTCTCCTCATCGTCCGACACCTCTTTACAAACTTCTTCCACTAACTCAACATTGTCATTATCATCATCATCACCCACAGACTGCGACAGTTGGAAAACTTGGGCATCGGGAAAGAGGTCAGCAGCAACCTGAGAAGTGGTTTGTGACTCTGGGAAGGGTCCAGAAAACAGTTCCTGAGAGTATGCCGGATCGCATTCCAAATTTTCCTGGGAGGGGGCAGACTGGGGGGAAGGAGGTTGAAGTGGAGGAGCCAGAGGAGTGCTCCCTTGGGTAACCTGGGTGGACTGCGTGGAAGACTGACTGGCGGACAAATTACTTGAAGCATTATCCGCAATCCACGAGATCAGCTGTTCGCACTGTTGTGGTTTCAACAGTCCTCTACCACGTGTCCCTGTAAGTTGAGACATAAAGCTAGGGAGTGTAGCTCTGCGGCGTTCCACAGCTCCCTCATCAGCAGGTACTGTCTCACCCTGCCCAGGACCACGGCCTCTGTCCCCAGCAGTAATTGACTGCCCACGCCCACGCCCTCGTCCTCGAACCTTAGCCCTGGGGTTCCACATTTTCTGTATATAATTGTATTCTATAAAAAAAATAAAATAAATGAGCCTGGTGTACTGAAACCCACAAGTCTGGTTTAATTTTGTGACGTACAGAAAGTGTCACCTGGACAGTATATACAGTTTGGAGTGAGTATGCTGAACTGTGTCACACAGAAAGGTTACACACAGCTGTGTGAAGTGGATTTGTATCACTCAGCTAAAACAACAAAAAAAATAATTTTTTTTCTATTTTTTTTAAATATTTTTTTCTTTTAGTTTTGTTTTTTTGGGAACGTGACGTGCAGAAACTATCGTACAGCTGACTGACACCCTAATGACGGTGGCTATTTAGACTGCTGCGACCCAGACAAATGTCGCACAGAGATTTTAAGGATCAAGCTATATATACGTGACAGGTAGCAGGTGACTTGGTTGTATTTTGTGACATACAGAAAGTGTCACCTAGACAGTATATACGGTTTGGAGTGAGTATGCTGAACTGTGTCACACAGAAAGGTTACACGCAGCTGTGTGAAATGGATTTGTATCACTCAGCTAAAACAACAAAAAACTAATTTTTTTTCTATATTTTTTTGTATTTTTGTTTTTTTGGGAACGTGACGTGCAGAAACTATCGTAGAGCTAACTGACACCCTACTGACAGTAGCTATTTAGACTGCGACCCAGACAAATGTCGCACAGAGATTTTTGGGATGAAGCCATACACGTGACAGGCAGCAAATGACTTGGTTGTATTCGGTGACATACAGAAAGTGTCACCTGGACAAAAAATAGTGAGTGTACTGAACTGTGACACACAGAATGGTTCGACACTGCTGTGTGCAATGGATTTGTATCACTGAAATATAACATAAAAAATAAAAGGGGGTTATACATGGCGATAGCTGCACTACTAGTGCCAGCCAGCCAAGTAACCAAAAAAAAAAAAATGTCTTCTAGCCCTTAGAAGGGCTGTTGGGTTCTTTGTGGGTGATCCCTGCCTAACAGACAACTAAATGCAGGCCCTAACACTGTCCCTGAAAGGCAGCAGCTCTATCCCTAACGACATCCAGACGGCATCTGAGCCGAGCACCGCGGCGAGTCGGTAGTATATTCCAGGGTCACCTGATCAGGCCAGCCAACCCCTGCTATCGACATGTAAGGGCCCCACGTGATGCTGGGTGGTACGCAGAGTCTCCTGGCTTGTGATTGGCTGTGTTTTTAGGCGCCAAAAAAGCACGATGCGGAAGTTGCCATTTCCTCGAGCATGGCGAGATACTCGTCCGAGCAGCGATCAGTTACGAGTACCCTAATGCTCGAACGAGCACCAAGCTCGGACGAGCATGCTCGCTCATCTCTAGTTATTGTAAAACATTTATTGTATATGTTATTGTAAAATAGTATAGAGTAATCTTGGAATAGATTTCTCATATATCGACTATATGCTTAACTAAAACCATAGGCTCGCATTGTACACCATAAAAATCTGTGCCAACTGTGATTGTTAAATCATGTAAATTAGAATTAATACAAGATCAGACAATTTATCAAATGTCAATCTCTCGCTATAAGTCGCTAAAAGCGAGAGGTCTTAATGAGGGCTTTACATTCAGTACATTCACCTGACTGAATTTATATATTTCTGTTATCTTGTAGGCAAGTGGGGTCACTCAATGACTATATCCAAATGCTATTATCTAGTTACGTTTTAAATACTGAGAGATGTCCTAACATATAACTGCCATTACAGGGGACATTGCGTCTTCAGCTTTTACAAATATTAAAGTAGAATTATTATGCCTGTGCGCTTGCTTTGCCCTTTCCAATGTCACGCTTATAAAGAGCGATGTCAATCGAGTGTATTTCAGACAATTTATGGACAGCTTGGTACTACAATATTTCATTGTGTCATGAAGTAACTTTATATTTGCATTTCTTTCTCGCATTAATTTCAGTGTTCCTGTGCATCATGTAATTGAAATATGGTATCTATAAAAACATATTAGTTTAATTTCTGTTTACTTTAGTTAAGTGCTCGTAGAAATATCCCCTTTTACTGTGCATTACATTTTATATTGCTACATTTACATGCCACCTTTAATCACTCAAAGTTTGGTCTGAAGCAACCTCCTGTCACAAAAGGTTTCCTAATGTTTTAAAGACTATGACATGCTATGTAGCTGTGTTACAAAGTGAAATAATTAAAGCGTTATAGCTTATAAGATACATTGTATAATATGTATCTTAAAGAAAATTATAATTCAATGTAATAATTCTGCAAATTACAGCTTAAGGCTTGATCAGTGAGCTTTAAGAAATAGTATTTTTTCAGTTTTTTTTCTTCTTGTATCCTAGCAAAGTAAACATAATTACTTGAATCAATGATCCATGAATTTACATGAAATGACATTGTACAATTAATTGAAAAAAGAAATATTTGGGATATATTTGTTTGAAATAAGTCACCATATCCAAACTTTGCTGGATTTCCAGGTTAATGATCGTTAAAGATTCAGCCAAGTTCAAGAGTCTGTTTAGGATTGTTTTGATTTGGCGGTCAGCAATATCTTAGCCAAACTCGATCTCATTGTGAATTGCCTTAATTTACTTATGGCTCAGCAAAGTACAGTTTTGTTTTACTGCAGCATTTTTGCTATTTCAGCAGAAATGGTATGTTTCTTTCCCACTTGAATTGTGAAAAAACCTGTAGCACTTAATCATTTCATGAAGTTATTCCGCATATTATATTGTGTGCCAAACCATTTAAAGTTTGTGGCGAACTGAAAAGCACTGTAGAAACATGAAGACTCCTGGTAAAGAAATCCATGGACCATGGCTCAAAACTCTTTCCATTTGCAAAATAGTAACTTTTAATAAATATGTTAAAATATCATTGTAAATAAGTTAGTTCTGGATATGGAACATTATGGTAATGTTTCCAAAATTTGGACTGGGATATATTTGTTATTTGCTTAATTTAATCTGATCATGATGAAATCCACAACCATCATTTTTAGGGTTCCTTCACACAGATTTCATGTGTTTGTTTTTATGGGTAGTGTTTTTTTTTTATATTTAATTCATATTAAGGTCCCTTTCAGATGAGAGAGTGTCATGCTGCAGACTCGCAGTGCAGCACTCATCCTGAACTTCCAGCACTGCTAAGGTCGCATAGAATTATATTGATTTATGATGCTATGTAACCCTTACAGTTCTGGAATGTATTAGATAACAGTGACAGCATTATGTAAGTGTTGTACAATATATTCCAGAACTGTAAGGGTTACATAGCATCATAAATCAATATAATTCTATGCAACCTTGGCAGTGCTGGAAGTTCAGGACGGCTGTTGTGATGCAACTCTGAAGTGTGACACTTGTACAGTGTTCATTTTAGGACATGGTCAGATATCAGAGTCAAGTATCAAAATAATGCCAGTGTGATAGCTGACCCTGACACCTGACCCTGACACCTGACCCTGACACCTGACCCTGACACCTGACCCTGACACCTGACACCTGACCCTGACACCTGACACCTGACCCTGACACCTGACCCTGATACCTGACCCTGACACCTGACCCTGACACCTGACCCTGACACCTGACCCTGACACCTGACCCTGGACTTCAGGTGTCAGGGTTCACTATGACTTTTAACTTCATTGTACTTTACATATGCTGAAATTCACAGCTAAATATGTCTAAACTTATAGCTCAGCAGTTAGACACTTGCCTTCCATGTAGATTTTTGGGGTTCAAATCCCCTTTTGGTCTTTAAAAAATAAATTGGTATTTTATTGAGCCCTAGAAAAGAGGCAAATTCAAGTGATGTGTGACCCTTGACAACTGACTCGTCAGGGGTCAGGGTCGCTATGAAATTCAAGTGATGTGTGACCCTTGACAACTGACTCGTCAGGCGTCAGGGTCGCTATGACTTTTAGCTTCATTGTGCTTTTCATATGCTGAATGACATAGATGAAGAAATTAGCTTCTTATTCTGGCTGAACTTATAGCTCAGCAGTTATACACTTGCCTTCCATGTAGACTTCTGGGGTTCAAATCCCTTTTGGTCTTTAAAATATAAATTGGTATTTTATTGAGCCCTAGAAAAGAGGCAAATTCAAGTGATGTGTGACCCTTGACAACTGACTCGTCAGGGGTCAGGGTCGCTATGAAATTCAAGTGATGTGTGACCCTTGACAACTGACTAGTCAGGGGTCAGGGTCACTATGACTTTTAGCTTCATTGTGCTTTTCATATACTGAATGACATAGATGAATAAAATCACTTCCTAATCTGTTTGAATCTATAGCTCAGTGGTTAGACAATTGCCTCCCGTGTAGACTTCTTGGGTTCAAATCCCCTTTAGTCTTTTAAAAAAAAAATTATTTTATTGAGCCCTAAAAAAAGAGGCAAATTCAAAGAGATGACATATATTACTACTGTAAGTAGACCTTCTTAATTTTATTAAAGATTATATGGGCAATACTACAGTAAGGGGGGGGCCCTAATTAAATATATCTTCAGCTATTTACAGGTGAATGAAGGCTATATTGTTTTCTATTATTTTGAAAGAGTCACTGTACACTACAATAATGTATTCTATTTTCTTAGTAAGGGGTTTAATTATCAGATCATTCTCCACCCAAAAATAAGCAGCAAAGATATAACCACTAGGGGTCTCACTACTCCACTGTGTTTAGGCATGGTCCTGCTCTCCCAGCAAAAACAAGCAAGAGGAAGTGTGGGAGTGGTCTGAAGTAACTGATGCTCTAGGAGACTTGGCAGTTTGCTTCTTCACAGATCTGCAAAAACAAGGTATCTTACTGTGAGTGTGCTCTCCCTCTGCTAACTGACATGGCTTATACATTGATTCACCTCTCTCATGTGTGTATGCAGTTCCATAGTAGCAAGAATCACTATTTTTCTGTGAGTTTTGAAAACTGTCTAGTCATGCTGTTTTTACAGTATAGCTTTCTTTAATTTGTTGTGCAGTTGCAATAATAGGCATTTCAGGCATCATTTAAACCCCTCTTTTACCAGTTTGGAGATACAACATGCCTATCTACTGTCTCTTTTTTTGACCAAAGTCCCTATATCACTTTTTGCAACATAGAAAAGTTCAGCTATGAGCCTCTGTATTCACTCATATAGCTTTTATAAGTGGAGCATAAGAGCTCCCCCTTGCATTGGACAGTGCAAGACAAGACGTTTTTCTTTACTACCAATAACATACTAGCAGAGAACCCATGATGTCACTGTCACAAATGGGCGATCTCCAGCGCTGCCCATTTGTGCCAGTGACGTCATTGGGCTCACTGCGAAGTAACGGCGCGTGCGCAGTTGAATCCAAGCGCTTGCAGTGTTCGGCACTGCAAGCGCTACTGCGCATGCCTGGGACATCGTTCAGATGCGGCGAACGGTCTAAGCGCTGTCAATCATAAAGGATAGGGGAGTTTTTAAACACTAAAGGGCGTGCCTAGGACCTGGGAGGGCGGTGAAGATACAGTGCTCAGAAAGGAAAAGCCTGCCCTCCGGTGCTCCGAAGGCTCATTTGCATACTTTTTAAACATGAAATTACACATAAACCGCTGCATCTACAAGGGAATTAAAGGTATGATTTGAATTCATTGTGAGGCCACTACCCACCTATGTATTTTAATACATTGGTTAGGAGGTAGTGACAGAGCCTCTTTAAAGATTATTCTCTGGATAGATCATCTGTTTGAAAAGGCAGTGGTGCTCCTGGAGCACCGCGGTCTTCTGTCTGTTTCCCTCATGCCCAATGACGTCACAACTAGTATTGCTGGCCTGGACTCAGCTAAACTCCATTCTAGTGAACGTGTCATAGCCGCGCTTAGGTCAGTGATACTAGTTTTGGGCCTGGGGTAAATAGTGAGAAGGCCACGGCGCTTCTGTAGCATTTCCTTGCTTCTATTCTCCCCTTTGTAATGCTACATTACACTGCGCCAGCCTGTGTGTATTTTTGCTGGTGATGTACCGAGCTTCACATCACTATGCTAGTCAGAGACTTCCCTCCTCCAAAACAGTTTAGGGCAGTCCTATAAACTACCTATTTGTGCAGGTGATGTCACCAGGTTCACTGCTAGGTGGAAGTCTCTACCCACAATAGTCATGTGAAGCCAGCTACATCACCGGCTCAAAACAACAACAAAAAATGAAAATTTTTATTGCATTTAATAATGCATTGTAAACTATTATCTTAAAAATACATGACAAAAAATACATGATGCTAAAAAACATATCCAAAAGCCATCCAACTAAATATATTTTTTTATTGTATTTTTGCCAGATGCAATAAACACCACCATTGTGTGAATGTACAAATTACATGCAGTTTGTTAAAACAAAGTCATATAGTTGCATGATTATTGTTTTTATTGTAATATTTTTAAACAGACTTTGAAACCATGGATAGAAAATCAGAGGTGTTATTAAAATACGATGAATTAAAAAAGGAACTGAAAGAAGGTATGTATTGCTTTTGTTATGTAGGGAGCCCTCTAACAAGGTAAAGGCAAAGTGTGTAGGAAGGTTGTCTTGAAGAGTTCGACAAATTGACAGTCCATTTACACGTACAGACGATTGTGCACTGGCTGCAGGTTGATTCCTGTGTATGCTGGTTGCTTGGGGCTCTGGTACTCTGTTTGTGCACTGTTGCCTGTGTTTGTGTCCTGGAACTAGTTGCAGCTGTTGCAGCTGCTAGCCCAGTTGCAGCTGCTGGCCCAGAGGGTTTTGCCATCAGCCCTTTCTGTGTGGTTTCGCCTGGTAAAGTATTAAAGGGGTATTCTCATCTTAGACAATGGGGGCATATCGCTAGGATATGCCCCCATTGTCTTATAGGTGCGGGTCCCACCGCTGGGACCCGCACCTATATCGAGAACGGAGTGGGGAGCGCTGCGCCTGGAGGACCCCAGGTTTCCTGGGGTCCGGCCACCACCAGGCGCGGCTCCCCGCGCCGCTCATAGAAATGAATGGGAGCCGGGCCGTGCATGCGCGGTGCGCTCCCATTCATTTCTATGGAGCCGACGGAAGTAGCCGAGCGCTCGGCTATTTTCGGCGGCCCCATAGAAATGAATGGAGGGCGGCTGCGCATGCGCAGTGCGCCCTCATTCATTTCTGGGGCTCCGTTCTGGATATAGGTGCGGGTCCCAGCGGTGGGACCCGCACCTATAAGACAATGGGGGCATATCCTAGCGATATGCCCCCATTGTCTAAAATGAGAATAACCCTTTAATGTTTCCTTGCTTTCATGTCTGTCTGTTCTGTTTTACCATGTTTTGCCTATATCCTTGTTCATGTCAGCCTGGCAGTGCTTAACTGCTTCTGATCCTGTCCTGTTCATGTTTTACCTTTGGTAAGAGGGTGTAGCATGTTCTTTGCCTGCCTTGTCTTGTAGCCTGGTCATGTTGGTTCTCCAGAGGGATTTTAGTCCATGTGTGCAGCTCTGACTAGGACCACTATGTAACAGAGACTTTATAGGGTCTAGTTCTGTGTTTTGTTGTGCAGCTCTGTCTGTTCACCCATGGACTAACTTTGCATGGAGAACAGACATCTGTTTGTCTGGTTCTCTGTCTTGTCTGGTTCCTGTTTTGTCTTTTCAGAATTGTGTCTTGTGTTCTGGTTGGGTTTCTGTTCTTGTCCAGGGTTCCAGTCTAGTCTTATGTTTGTCTGGACCACTGGTGTGTGCACCAGCATCTATCTCTGTACGTAAGTGTCCAAGTGCCCCGGGACCACCCGGGAAAGGGGGGGGGAGGTTGGGGATGCGAAATGGTGAGCCCTTGGCTAAGTTCATCCCCACCACTAGGGGCTTTATCGAGAACTGGGCCACCTTGTGTCCACTTCCCTGGTTTAGCCCCGAGCCAAACCGGTGCACTTGGTCCAGTGTTGCTTTTGCCAAGGTACCCTTGTCTACATGTGCAATGAAGTATTCAGTAGGTTTCCTGGTTTGTTATCTGTCTTGTCATGTTTGTGAGATGCTCTGGGGGTCTGCATGTCCTTCGGAATTTGACAAGGGACAACCAATCAACACTTGAATTGGTTGTCCATATAGAAATTCATTATTCCTGCAAAGCTAATTGTTTTTTAAACGATAGTTCTGCACAGGAACCGTGATTTTTGGTGTTGGACAGAATGACAGTCACCTGATGAATAAGCATTTGCTCATTCACAAGATAATTACCAGCCCCTTTTTACACAGTCCAATTATCTGCAAGAAGCGTTTATATAAACATTCATCTTCAATAATCTGATATATATATATTTTCTAATTTCAGAGCTTCTTCTACTTTGTAACTTGTTGTCCCCAGATCATATACCATGTTCAATGCGACAAAATGCTGTATAATATCTTTAAAAACACCTAGAAAAAAACTAGTGGTTGCACCATTCTACACACATTAAAGGTGTTTTCTGTGATTATAATATTGATCAGTGTGGGTTTGACTACTGGCACCTTCGCCAATCAGCTGTTTGAGGAGACTTTAGCACTCCTGTAAGTCTACTTTCACATTGGTGTCAGCCTGCCGGATCCGTAATAATGCTAGCCCATGTGTGCCACCGGAAGTCCGCCCCATTCACTATAATGGGGACAGACAAGAGATCTGTCCACAGCATGCCAAACATGCCAAGATGCGTCCGTACAAAAACAACAGCACATTTGCCTTTCTGCGGCTGGATCTCTGGCTTGTCCCCATTATAGTGAATGGGGTTGGAACAGCCTGCTAGACAAGCCTAACACTAATGTGAAAGCAGCTCACCCAGTACAACTCCATTAATTGTATAGTGGCTGTGATTGGTATTACACTCAGTCCTACTCAATTGAATAGTGCAGAGCTGCGCCTAGGCTACGTGAATGATTATTGTGATGCCACAGGATTCCGAAGGGGCCTAAGCGCTCACCATGTTCTGCAGATTGTTCATATAGCTGATTGTCCAGCGTCCTGACAGTCAGACCCCCACTAATCTCATATTGATTACCTATATCAACTCTGAGGGTAATTAATCAATATGAAAATCCCAGAAACACACTTTAAGCTAACAAATTTGCATTATAACTTTCTGCAACATTTATATTTAAAGGGGTTCTCCTGCTGTGTGACTAGGACAGGTTTTGTGTGTCCTAATAGGACAGTGGCCATTTTATTTCTAATGATTGCTACCTAGACAAAATGAGCCATTATAACTAATGAAAGGTATTTGTGAATATATTTATAATAAAGTAATATTAATGATTTTTTTATTTTCTTAATTAGAAAAACCCTTTAAAATATTAATTTTATTTCCTCTTTTGTTGTCAGGAATTATTACTGAGAAGGGTTTCGACATAAGAGTTAAACAACTATTGGAGAATTGCTGCCAATCGACATCTGCTGATAAAAGTAAAGGTACAAATTTAATAGTCATTGTTAACTTTAATAGAACTGACTACTTTATTTGTGCAATCATAAATACTAGCAAAATATAGGAGGAAGTTAGTAAGACTTCTGTCAGTTAAAATTTACTTTCTGTGCACATATTTTCGTTTTCTCCCATTTTTATGCTACTGTACATTTTTTTTTCAAAAATTGAATCACCATAGGTATGGGGGTTTATTAATTTATTGTAATTTATCAAAAAGATTTTGTAAATTAAAAACAAAAGATTTGGTGTTGATTTTCATTTCTCCCTCAGACCCCTCCAATGTCCCAAAAATTATGAATTGGACATATATCTGTACATTTTTCTTAATGTCTAGGAAAATTATTACATTTTTAAAGGGGTTGTCTCACTTCAGCTAATGGCATTTATCATGTAGACACAGTTAATATAAGATACATACTAATGTACTGTGATTCTCCATATTGCTTTGATACCTTTTTAACTTCCCTCTAACCAATTTAGTCCCGTAGACATGTTTAGTGTGTTCTTCAGGAGGTTTTTTGACATACATGCTAAACCTAGTGGAAAAACGTAATGTGAACAGCCCATTTAATTTAATCTACTTTCATATTAGTGTTAGCAGGGTCCAACATACATCTTAGGAACAGCCTGTCGCATCTGTGCTAACACTAGCCCATGAGTGCTGTCGTAAGTCCGCTGTGGCTCCATTGACTTTAATGGGGACATGTTGGACATGTGGCCACAGCACCGCAAACATGACGAGAATCGGCCAGACAAAGATAGCAGCATACACTTTTATCATTAACTACCAAGCTGACCATAAACAAGACAGAGGGGCAGATTTATCAAACTGGTGTAAGTAAAACTGGCTCCGTTGCTCATAGCAAACAATCAGATTCCACCTTTCATTTTCCACTGGAGCTTTGACAAATGAAAGATGGAATCTGATTGGTTACTAAGCCAGTTCTACTTTACACCAGCTTGATAAATTTCCCCCAGAGATTTTTTAACGTCAACCTTCTCCAGCACTGTATACATAATGCTTAATGATCACTGCATATAAAGCTCAGGTGGCAATGACGCTTTCTGCTCTGGTGTTAGTGATCCTGTGATTGCTGTGGCTTGGTATCTACTCAAACTTACTTGTGAAGCATATGGAAGTTATATTCCCACCTTTCTTTGTTTAAAGATGCAGCTACAGTGTTTGAAGAAATGAAGAATTGCCTTCAAGCAAAATCAAAAAATGTAAAAAAGAAACAGTACCCATTAAATGATGATGCCAAAACATCTTTTCTCAGGGTATGAATTTTAAAAACATTTATTGTTTGCATAAATCTAACAGACATGGGAAAATATGTTATCATATTTATATTTTATTTGACATTTAGATAAAAATTCTTCCAATGCACTGGACATCTAAAACAAAAACTAAACCTGGAAGGTTTACCAGACTGGTGCTTGATGAAGAGCCATCTCGAATCTTTATGAAAAAGGAAGACGGTTATGAGCTATTAGTTCAAAAAGGAAAGGATTTATATTGGCCAAATCATAGCACTGAACACTATGAATTCATTTTGTGCAATCCGGATGGAACAAGATGGAAAAAACAGGAATTTGAAATTGAACACAAAACACTAGGAGAAATTAGAGAAGTTTGGAAACGTAACTTTTATATTGGTATGAAAAAAAAAAGGTAGGCGTTAACAATATGTATCCTTTAAATCATTTTTTAAATACTTTTTTAGCAATATTAAACATAAATTAATTATTTTTTCTTTTCTAAGAAATATATGCTAATGTCATTCCAAGTTTTGAAGTAGTGGCATGTTCATCAGAAAATGCAGATAATTTCTCCAACATGGTAAGTAGTATGACTGAAGTAAATCAAATCACCAGTGACCTCCCTATCCAGCTGTTTGCCTAGATACATAAGCACATTCACCTGGTTAAAAATCTGTGTTTATTTTGCTGATCCTGTTCCTGAGTTATGTTACTTGTTCTTATTATGCAAATTAGGCCTTTGTTGCAATTATTTCACTCTTCTTCTTATTGCGTCCAAGCTCTATCCATTTTCTAGCCTCTCCCTTTTTGTTTTGCCACTGACTGGCCCTGTCAATCAAAGCAGAAGAAGGGTCTGGTCACAGAAAGGAGAGGAACTTGGATGTAACAAAAGCATTCGTGACACCCTCATAGCACCAAGGGTCTAATTTGCATATTAAGGAAAAGTATCATAACTTTGGAACTCAGCTTCAGACTGTCAAAAGAAAAACAATGTTTTAATCAAGTGAATCACAGCTATGTTTCCACACAAACAGTTGTATAGGAAGCTTGCAGGTGACAGATTCCCTTTTCATATCAACATTTCATATCAAAAATATTATACCATGGAGGTCATTTATTAAACTGAAATATGCCTATATTAGGTATATTTCAGATGCAGATTATGGCGCAACAATTAGTTGCGCCGCAATCTAAGACTTCTTTCCACTCACACCAGGTCAAAAATTGTTGGCTGGAAAGGAGAAGGATGGTAGGCCTGTTGCATTAACCATTTTCTAAGCCTGGTTTAGCCATAGAAAATTATAGTAAGTGCGGAAATTATGAAGAGACAAATGATCCACCGCCAGTTTAGGAGTTTATTAATAAATAAATGTGACCCTATATGTCTAAGCAACTGTTCTCATATTGTTTTTGTTTTACATTGAGTGTGCATTTTTGACATACATGAAAAATAAAGCATATACAAATGTATGCAAATCTTTGGTACTATTTTTTTATAGTATACATTTAATGAATCTGCATATGTTTTGATAAATTTGTGCTAGTCAGAAAAAAATATGCGTTTTGTGGTAATTTTTAACATTGTTAAACAGAAATGTTTATTGGATGGAAAATTATAGTCTCACGTTTCCATCTGTCTACAGTGTACAAAAATTATTATTTATTTATTTTTTTTTTTATTTTTTTTTTGCCTGGACAGAAAAAATAGATAGACTATGATATTTTGCCATTAAAAAATAATATAACAAACAGTAAAAACAGAGTAAAAAGTATGCACTGTTACACTATGTTTTGCACAATTATAGTTTCTGTGTATGTCAAATAATATTTTCCAATTAATTTTTAGTGTTTACAAATGTATCAACTTGACATGCAGAAAAAACAAGATGTTAATAGCCATGAGATATGTATACATGCTAAGAGAATGTTTCCATCAATAACTTTTTAGCCAAATGTGTTCAATATATAAATAAATTTGGAGCAGCTGCTTTAGATTTGATATATTGTATTTTGGGGTTAAACTTTTTAAATAGCATTTTAGACATCTGTCCAGCACTTTCAGCATTATCTTTATATGCTCTTCTGGATACTGTATATGTTTATCTACTATAAATATTATTACTGGCACAATGGGCACATGTTCAATTAACTTAAATGTTTGTTTTCTTATTTTAAGCCATTCCAACTAACTTTGGATTCGAATTCACAGTTATGTAAGTACATGTAGGTATAACGTTAGTTGCCTAAAATAATATACATTGAAAAACAAAGTTGTTTCTAATTTTCAGTTGAAAACCAAGTACAAATTGATCATCATGCATCCAAGGTGAGTTTTCTTAAACGAGTTCATATAATTCATAAAGAGATGAGTATAATCACCTTGATATGACATGTGTTACATCTAGTGGGAGATGCGTTTTTTTCCCTTTTAGCCTATGTCTCTAACCAGCATTATTGGAGTTCTTTTTTGTGTCCCGTTTTATTCTTTATGATAGTTTTGGTATATATTTTTCATGTATTATACTAATAAATTACTATTTTTATATTATATGTATTTTTGTTGTGGCGAGTACTTTTTCTGGTCTGTCCAATACGGGAGACTGGGGCTGTAGGTTATCTCATGTATGTTTGTACTCCTATGGCAAAGTGTTTTGAGGCATATTTTCTTTGTTGTTAATTACCATACAACTGTCCCCAATGGGGCTCCCAATCTGAGGTGTCTATCAGTATGTCTTTGGAGTGGAGTTTAATTGTATTTTTAATAATAATTGTGTGTTATCTTTATAGAAATTGAAAACATTGGACATACCAGGTAATATATAGTTTCCTCTTTTTATAGATATACCCATTTAAGGTTTTTCTGCATAAAAAAAATGTTTTCTGGATGCTGGTGGTGATAGATTGTACGAATTACATCAATGATCTACTCAGAATTCATACTTTTTTTAAGATAAAAAAGTCCTTTCCTTGAGAGAAGCAAACTTTTTAAAACTTTAAAAATAATGCGTGCTATATAGACTAGGCTGTAGTTAGATGTTTTGAGTAGACATATTTTCCTTTTCCCATGGTTTAAAAAACTGGATCTGTCATTCACTGAAGAAGAAACTATTAATGTACAAAAAAAACAAGATTCTTTAGATAGGTCATAAGGACAGATCAAAAGATAATTTGGTCTGTAGGACATGCCCTCAGTGTCTGAGAGGTGTAGGTCCTATCTTTGGGAACCACACCTATACTTACACCGAAACCCACAAAGTGCCGGAGTGCACATTGCGCATGCTCCATCACCCTCAAATTGTTTATGTGGGAGCACCAAAAATAGCCAGGTGGGCTATTTTCAGAAGTCCCATTGAAAAGAATGGGAAAACCACTGTGCAATCCTTAGGCTAGGTTATGGTTGTAAAATGTCGTAAAACTCTTTCAAGTACATAATCTGTGCACATTCAGTTTTTGTAAATTTAATAACATATAAAGTTTTTCATAATTCTAAAAATGAAAAAAATGTTCATGTCATATATTTTTTCCAGATATTTCATTTGCAATGAAAGATATGCAGGTACAGTAAAATATTAGTACATGTGTATTTTATATAAACTTTCAATATTGATTGACATGACTAACCTATAATCATTTATTTAGATTTTAGATTTTCTAGTAGGATAATCAAACTGTGATACTTGTTTTCCAGCAAAGTAAAAGAGCATCCAAAAAGTTTTTTGGCTATCTAGTGAAGCATACACTACTAGTTAACTATAAATGGTCATCAATATCAGATATGGGGGGTCCGACACCCAGCAGCCAAGCCGATCCGCTGTTTGGCGTGCACCTTGCCAGTACTATCTCCTCTTCACTGTTTACCTTCTCGCCATAACATCCGCAGCGGTGAGCAGGTATAATTACACCCAAGCCGTACTATTTATTTCAATGGAACCTATCGCTCCTATAGAAGGGAATAGGAACGATCCATCCCATAGAAATGAATGGTACGGCTTTGATGTAATTACACCTGCTCACCGCTGCGGATGTTATGGTGAGCAGGTAAACAATGAAGAGCAGGCAGCGATGGCACAGCGCGGACCTTCTCTTCAAACAGCTGATTGTCGGGGTGTTGGACCCTCCGCTGATCTGATATTGATTACTTATCCTAAGGATAGGTCATCAATATTGAAAAGCCCAGAAAACCTCTTTAATGCAACATTTATGAATTGTCTGCTGTGTTAGTCCATTGGTCCAGAACTCTTCTCTTAACATGATTCGGTCCTTGCAGGGATGTGGAATTCTGTAGGGAAGCACCAAGAGCATTATCTTATTAGATGGTCCCAGTGTAGTTGCCAGTTGATGTACTAGTGTCAGACTTTGTTGAAGCTCAGGATACATACAGTGCTGGAAAGCCACAGGAGCAGTCTGAAAATTCCCTAAGGCTTGAATTCTGGTTTTGAAATCCAGACATCCACTGCCAGTGTGGATGGAGGGAGACACAGCATAAATTGTCAGGGTAGCTAGTGAAGAAACAAGCAGAGTAAGCGTGCTGGTTACTTTGTAGGACCACAAAAAAAAGCAGACAGTCTTGATAAACTTAAATATAAAGAAAACTGAACCGAAAATATGAAGTGCAGCAGAACGGGTAAACAACTGCAGTATGGATAGAAACATAGACAGGAATAACACAGGAGAATCTGAGAAGCACTAAACTTCCACATATTGTTGCTGCCCACCCAGAAAACTAAAGATCAATTAATCTGCTACCCAGGTGGACACACTGGTCCTTTACAAGGCAAGATGTGAGCATATGTGTGCCCTAACAAGACAGAGGCTGGAGCACTAGGTAGAAGCATGGGGGCAGAAGCTAGCAGAGGATGCCATTGACCATGATGCTGGATGGCATGTGATTGGAACATTGTCTATGCCCTCATGGAGCTGCATGGCATTGGTGGTCATGGACTTAACTTGACCAATGAAAGATGTCTCATTAGAGGTCTATTTATGTGTCTTAGCTTTTAAGAACTGGAGAATTCTCTGGTACTATGATGGGCCAATCAGACCCTTTTTTAGCTGCACTTGATAAATAAATGGACCTTCAAAGGAACAAACACTGTGAACTTGATTTAGAGAGAAAGGGTCAGTGAGTTGCAAGGAGGAATCTGATAAATGAAAATGTAATCCTGTAGTCGACAAAGTCAACTGACAACCTGTATACTATATGGTAATGCTGCAATAAACGCTAGTCAGAATGAGTTCACATAATCCAGATGTTTGTAATGAGTCGATTAAAAATGTTTTGATACAATCTAGATGTGATGAAATAAACTACAATGGTGAAATACCTCAAGTATGTTACCATTATTTGTACATAGTAACATAGTTTATAAGGCGGAAAAAAAGCCTTCTGTCCATTTGCACCATAAAATCCAAAAATAGTTAAGATAACCTTAGTTGTAAGTGTCCTTGTATCATGTAAAATGAGATAATGTGTTATATTTTGATACTATACTATAAAAGTATAGTGTCTATACCATTTGACACTACACCAAAGAAAAATAAAATTCCAAAAAAGCCGCGTGCAGTCCTATCTTATTTATTTTGGGGATGGGGGGGGGTGATTAAAAAATGTTGAACCTTTTTTTTTTGTTAAACTGTTCACCACATACGGAATACATTTTAATATTTTCATAGTTCAAACCTTGTTAGGCCTGGCAATACCTAAGATTCTTTATGTTTATATATATATTTTCATTTTTTACTTTTCATTTTATAACTATTAGTCCCCTTAGGGGGCTAGAACCCTTGTCCTATTCACCCTAATAGATATCTACTAGGGTAAATAGGTTTTTACAATCTCCCTGCTGACCTGGGCCTGTGCACACAGCAGAACAGAGCTTACTATGCCAGTCATGGATGGATTTGTTAGTGTCCTGGCTGCTGGGGCTCCAATCGGATGCTTCCACTGCCACCAATGAAAATACCTAAAGTGGGGGCCCCTATGTCCACTGCGCCACAAATGAATATAATACAGGTGGGAAGGGGGTTGGCCTATTGGCCACTGTGTCACTAATGAATATAATTAACCCCCAAATGCAAATGTGCTTTATTATATTCCTTGGTGACACATTGGCCACAGACCCCCAAACGTTATTATATTCATTGGTGTCCAGTAGCAGCTTCAAAGCCGCATTACAGTGGGGTGGGACTTCCTCGTTCTCCACTGTGCAGGTTGATGAGAACATGGTGCTTGCCGAGGGCGGCACTCTCCATGTACTCTAAAATATACAAGGCTGTGCAGAAATGCAGTGTAGTATAAGAAAACGTTATCATATTGACCCAGGTGCAAAAGTGTCAATTGGGTATTGAAAGTTCGATAGCTGGTTCAACTCTAGTGTCTAGACAGCCTGCCTAAGTTTACACAATCAACTATGTATATAATGTATTCTATCTCATTATATATGATTTATTTGTGTGTTTGTGTTTTTAAAGTTATATACTAATGTATGATTCTGTGATATCCTGCGATAGCATTAAAGATGTTTTCATACACCATTATACTGATGATGTATACTAGGGATAGTTCATTTATATCAAAACCAGATGATAGAGTTTCAAAATTGTATATTACTGTATGCCTTTTAAAATATAATAGTTCATTGTAATTATGAGTTAAAGGGGTTGTACATCTTTAGGGGCATTTTGAGAGGACCCTAAATTGGCTGGACTGGGGACGGAAGTGTCAACATCAAGTTTGATTGCCATAAAATTTAGATTAGCTCATCCAAAGTTACAGGTGAACATCTATATAGCTAACATACAGAATTTTGGCAGTTTGGGAACCAGCTATTATAGCCTGGTCAGATGGGCAGGGAGAGCTTAATCTAAAAGTTTGAAATTTAGACATCCAATTTAATGGTAGCTTTAGCTAATGATATGCTATATCGGTCAACTTTGCCCCATGTATCACATGACTAATTGACATGATGCAAGGGTGCAGGGGCGTAGCTATAGGGGGTGCAGAGGTAGCAGTTGCTACCGGGCCCAGGAGCCTGAGGGGACCCAAAGATTCTTATGCCGCATAAGAAGACACAGAGAGAACTAAGGAAAGGGGGCCCCAAGCTGAACTCTTTGACCGGGGCCCATGAGACTTTAGCTACGCCCCTGCAAGGGTGGTAAATCAACATTTGGGCAAGATACCTAAATGCATTTTTAATTAGCAGTACCATTTGAGGAGCAAAGGAACTAGTATGTTTCCTTCAACCCGTGCAGCCACATTGGGGGTTTACCTGAAAAGCCCTTGAAGATGGACATCCTGTTTATATATTTTTATGAAAATAAACAATACTGTATTACTGTAGTATTTTTCTTTTATCAGTTTAATTTTTCTGAAGTTGAGCATGAAGTTTCCTCAAGAAATGAAGAATCTGCAAGCAAAAATGTAGATCCCTGTATGTTGATTTTAATTATATCTCAACGCTTTGTGCATGTACACAAACATTGTTAGATTGCTAATGCATAGAAATGAGAGAATATATTCTAAAAGGATTGATTTCATTCCAGATTTCTCAACTATTCTATTTAATGAAGCTCAAGCTTTGGAAATTTGCTTGGCACAAAATGGCATCAACCATTTTACATTTAAAATCCAGAACACTAGTGAGGGAAACAGGACAAGAAAGATAAAAATAGAAGATCACATGACCTTGGGAGGGAATGTGTGCAGCAGGCTTGCCCACAATGTCTTCTAGTCAGCATGGCAGTCAATCAAGAGGGAGGATATTGACTACTTTATCAGGCACTACGTCAGCTCTCAAGTAGAGAAGTCATTCTGAGCTCAGCCACGTATGTGACAAGACATTTTCAAAGATGTAGTAATTAAGCTGGGTTCACATCTCCAGTTTTACCTCCGGCAATCGGTTCTGGCAGAGGATCTGGCCGCTTTATGGCCTATGTGCTGGCTTTTGGCTGTATGTAGCATTTTCTGTCTGACTGAGGGACTGCATGTACACTGGATTAGGGTGCAGATGTTAACCTAGCCTAAAGCCTGTATTACTTTCCTTTTTTTTTTTTTGGCAGATAATCGCTAATGAGCGTTGTTATGCACACTAGTTGACGATTATGTGGCAGTGTAATACAGCCTCTGATTGCCCAATGAACAAGCAAATACTTGATACTCGATAATATAAAATTTTGACATGTTTAAAAAAATATTGTTTGCAGTTATAAGAGAATGTATGTCCTCTGTTGGTCTGTTGCAAACCACACCCAGACTATCCCAGGAGGTTGCAACCTTGTTTACTCATAGCGAGGTCCAGATCCCTGTATAGGCTTCAAGAGTGAATACTGGGGAGGTACTAGGATAACACATTTTTAGTTGACCCAAAGTCAAACTGGTTGGTTGGCACAATAGGGCCACACTCACTAATCCTTCATAGTTGTATAAATGTATTATAGTCTGATCCTTAAAGAGGCTCTGTCACTAGGTTTTAACCTATGTATTTAAATACATAGGTTAAAACCCCTTGACTTCTACAGTTAAAACATACCTTTATTGCAGAGTACAGCGCAGCGGTTGTGCTGAAAAAAGAACTTTAATCTTTATGTTAATGAGCCTTCGGAGCACCGGGGGGCGGGCTCTTTCTTCCTGAGCACCGCTTCTTTCACCGCCCCCCGGGTCCCGAGGCTCTCTCCGATGCCAACGTCCACGCCCCTCTGAAACTTGATTGACAGCGCTAGGCCGTTTGGCCTAGCGCTGAAATCCCGCCGGCGCATGCGCAGAAGCGCTTGCAGTGCCGAACACCGCAAGCGCTTCCATCCTTGTGCGCACGCGCCGTCACTTCGCTGAACCCGCTTCTGCGCATGCGCCGGCGGGATTTCAGCGCTAGGCCAAACGGCCTAGCGCTGTCAATCAAGTTTCAGCAGGGGCGTGGACGTTGGCATCGGAGAGAGCCTCGGGACCCGGGGGGCGGTGAAGAAGCGGTGCTCAGGAAGAAAGAGCCCGCCCCCCGGTGCTCCGAAGGCCTCATTAACATAAAGATTAAAGTTCTTTTTTCAGCACAACCGCTGCGCTGTACTCTGCAATAAAGGTATGTTTTAACTGTAGAAGTCAAGGGGTTTTAACCTATGTATTTAAATACATAGGTTAAAACCTAGTGACAGAGCCTCTTTAACATAGTGATTAAACTTTTACTCGTAATTTTAGTCTTTGTTTTACATACATTAGAGCAACAAAATATGAATATATCATTCAAAGTGTTTTTAATACTTGTTAATATGGATTACTTTAGTTGACAATTGTTTAAAATGTTTGGGACTATCACCAATCCATAAGACTGAAGTAACTGAGTAACTAATTGACTAATTGAACTAATTGAACTAATTGAGTATGATTATGTAAAGTGGCCAAGCCCTATTGCAATTATCAATCAGTTTTTTATGAACTACATGGGGTCAAAGTAAATTAACATTGCTTTTCAATAGTTAAATAGTGTTATAACAGTGAATAAAAAATAGTTTCCTAAATTTAATAATTTGCTTCATTATTTTGAACAGCAGTGTATTATTCAAGACTACCATATGTCCCAAAGGAACATATAAAGATTGACGATACATGTGTACTTGGAAGTGGAGCATATGGCACTGTTTATAAAGGAGTGTATCAAGGCACTGTGGCAGCAGTAAAAAAAATACCTTGTGATACTATCAGTCAAGACATTAAGCATGAAATTTTGGTGAACATGTGAGTCTGAATTCTCAATGATTATAACTAATAGTAACATACTAATATAACATACTAATAATAATAACATACTAATACTAACCAAAATGTATTTTGGTTGGTACAAGTTATCTCCTATCCACAGGATATGGGATAATCATTTACCCCCTGCAGGCGCATTGCAGCTTCCATGAAATTACCTGAGTGGCTGGTGGCACATGTTAGCCAGAGCTCCCATAGAAATGTATGGAGTTGCCACATGCATGTGCCACCAGCTGCTCCAATCATTTCAGGGGAGCTGCAAAGGGCCTTCAGGGGTTACAAGGCCACCATTCTTGTGAACAGTGGGGGTCTCAGCAGTAGGACCCACTCTGATCTAATAGTTATCCCCAATCCTGTTGATAGGGAAAAACTTGCACCAACCGGAATATCCCTTTAATGTTATCTGATTTATTATCTGAGTTTTTTAAACTATAAACTATGTATATTACATATTAAATTAATATAATTTAACTACAACTCCCATTTTCTTACAATGAGTATTATATATGTACTGGAGTTTTTCAGATATTATTTAACAATCTATTAATTATTAAAGGGAATGTGTCATCAGAGCATGACCCCTATTGTTTACATTATATGTTATATTTAACATATCCCTACAGATTTTTTTATATATTTTAAATTTTTACTATCAATATCTATATTTAAAAGGGTTTTCCCATCTCAGACAATGGGGGCATATCGCTAGGATATGCCCCCATTGTCCTATAGGTGTGGGTCCCACCACTGGGATCCGCACCTATATCGAGAACGGGTCCCCGAAAGTGAATGAGGGCGCACTGCGCGGCCACCCTCCATTCATTTCTATAGGGCCGCTCGGCTATCTCCATCGGCTCCATAGAAATGAATGGGAGTGCACTGCGCTCGTTGGTCTAGGGCAGTGGTGGCGAACCTATGGCACGGGTGCCAGAGGCGGCACTCAGAGCCCTCTCTGTGGGCACCCGCATCCTGGAAAAAGTCTATGGTGTACAAATATGCCTTAGACTTTTTCTGCCATTCATCAGCACAGGGTGCACTATGAACAGCACAGGCAGCACATGGAATGCAAGTGGGCTATTATAGATAAATGATAAAGTACATGGATATACTATATTGGACTGTAGTATTCAGGTTAAACTGCCGTGTTGGCACTTTGTGATAAATAAGTGGGTTTTGGGCTGCAGTTTGGGCACTCTGTCTGTAAAAGGTTTGCCATCACTGGTCTAGGGGTATGATTCAAATCACAGATGAGCCCTAGTCTCTGTCATTTTGTAATTTCCTCACCATCGTTATTTGAAGCAATGCAGCGTATTCGGTATAGCAGTGTGCTTCGTGTCACCAACAAAGGTTTTTCTCTAGAGAAGCCCTTTCAAAGGTTCCTCGCACCTGCTTGGATGTTATCCATCCACCAGGGATATGTTATCACTATCTGATCAGTGAAGGTCTGAAACCCACGACCCTTACCAATTAGTTGCTGGAGAAGGTGACAGCGCTCACAGTAGTATTCCCTTTGTCACCAAGCACAATGCCGTACAATGTACAGTGGCTGTGCTTGATATTAAAGCTCAGTCCCTTTCAATTCAAAAGGATTAAGCTGCACCTATGTCATGTGACCAATGAACATAACTTTATATGGCCTAGGCTAAACTTAAAAAAAAAAAAGCTGTGGCAGTATTGCAAGTACCAATGCCTTTTTAGCTGCCAAGCCTCCTCTATGGCTATGCACTTTATAAGATATCCAGTTGCCAGTTATTAGTATTAATCAAATAATGTAACTTAATTTAAAAATAATAAATGATTATTTGTATTTTTCGAAAAAAATGCATGTAGAATACATATATTTCATTTTTGAAGATAACATACCTACATTTTTCAATAAGACTATTCTTTGTTCATTTAGGAGACTTAGCCATCCAAACATTGTCAGACTGATGGCAGCTGCAAAAACGGAGAATGCCATTCTGCTGGCCAGTGAATACATACATGGCGCAAGCCTTGATAAAATACTTCATAATGAGAATGCAGCAACAAAGGTAATTACGGTACATATTACTGTAATAATGTAATCTGATGTTATAAAATTAAAATTGATATCTGCTTTTTTTTTGTAATGGTGGTTTTATCTGTGTCAAAGATTAAAAAAAAGATAGCTTGCAATTTTCATTTATTTTTGGAATGTAGTTTTTAGTTATTTTTATGTTATTTACTTTTTGCTTTTGATCAGTTTTGTTTTATTTTATTTTATTGCTTTGTAGCTTTCAGAAGAAGATAAACTGTATATTGGGTTGGAGATTGCACTTGCAGTAGAATATATCCACTCCCAAAACATTATACATCAAGATATCAAACCAGCAAATATAATTGTAAGTATGTGCTACTTTTTTAATGCTCTTTTTTTTCTTCTAACAATAATAGAATCCAAAATAGAAGGTTTTTAAAGGGGTATATGGCTATAACACCCCCCCCCCCCCCCGCCCAATTATGCCTGGGCCACTCACAGGTTGTACTTGCTTGCCTCCCTCTCCGGGCACCTGCGTCCCTTTTCATACCGACATGGCGCCCATTAATTCAGAAAAAGTCTGACACTGGTGAAGGAGAGAGAACTGTTGTCCAGACTTTCATATCACACAATGTATCATGCACATGTTAGGCCTTGTTGACATTTCTGTTATTCACTGACATGTGCATTTCTCATGGACAGCACATATACTCCTTTATTTTAATGTCTGGGCACATATCTGAACTTTTTTATTTTCAGACCTTGGGTCATTGAAAAAAAGAAGAGACATCAACTACTTTGGTCCATGATACATGAAATCTATGGGTCTATGATCTGATGGCATCCATGTTGCATGTGTCTTTCACTGATGACTGATAGTAGATGCATAGGAAATTAAATAACACACTTTTTTTTCTATGATTTGATACTGACACAACCGTATGTATTTTGCAGTCCACAAAAAATAGATAAAAAAAAATACATATGAGGTCCGTGTGCATTTTGTATTGTACAGAACGGAATAGCTGGCCACTAACAGAACAGTCCTATCCTTGTCCATAAAGCAAATAATAATAGGACATGTGTATTTTTTTCGCAACAGACATACGGAAACAAAATGCACACAAAGTAACTTCCTTTTTTTTTTTTTTGTGGACCCATTGAAATTAATGGATCATACTACCTCAGGGATCACCAACCTCCAGCACTCCAGGTGTTTTGAAACGACATCTTCCATCATGCATACTTGCTTGGCTGTTCTCTGAACTACAACATAAGGATCATGCTGGGAGTTGTAGTTTCACAACACTTGGAGTGCCAAAGTTTGCTGATCCCTGTACTACCTTATTCAATATTCAATATGTATTCTAAAGTGTTGTGATTGAGAAATGCTTATATATTTAATATATTCACTTTTTCAGATTGAACAAAAAAACAAAAAAGCATTTCTCACAGACTGGGGAATGGCGAATATAAGAGATACAGTTATACTAAAAATAGGAAGCAGATCATATTCCCAGAAAATTGGTCCTCTTGGGGGAACTGCAATGTATATGGCACCGGAATGCTTGGTTCACTATGAGAGTCCAACCATGAAGACAGATGTGTGGTCACTTGGGGCAACACTTCTTGAGCTATTCAGCAATCGAAAACCATGGAACGTTAAGAACGCCCGAGAATTATGCATGGCAATGACTTCTGAAATACCACCCCATGCAATTTCATGTGTAAATGCCAGGATTGTGCCTGTTATTGCCAATTGCTTTTCTTACATTGTAGATAATAGACCAACCCCTTCAGACATGATAGGCCAAATAAAAAGTCTGGAAGGTGTGAATTTGGAAAAGCA
Source organism: Rhinella marina (assembly GCA_900303285.1). Lineage (NCBI taxonomy): Eukaryota > Metazoa > Chordata > Amphibia > Anura > Bufonidae > Rhinella > Rhinella marina. The sequence goes on along the minus strand of ONZH01016766.1, from coordinate 7,453 downwards.
TTATGGTTATTCATGGTAATTTATTATATATGACAATTTTTTTTTTATTGCATTTTATTAATCCCACAGTTTTTGTGACCATTTGCTGTATATGCTGGATATGTATGCTGATGTATGATAATATAGCTGATAGTGTACAATTGTTTTAAATAGTTCATTGATCCAAGTAGTTAAGAGCGAGCTGTGTTGGACTGTCATCTGAACCCATTTTATTGTATACCTTTATTCATAAATTGACGCTCCGTAGTAGTCTAAACTATATGGGCTCTGATCAGATCGGCCCAAGTAACACAAGACTTCCTTACTTTCGTGCATGCGCTATTATACTTTGTCATGGTCTATGCATTTAGGTTGCAAAAACTGAACCAGGGTTCGGGGCTTGTGCCAGGAGCAGCAACAAACACTGACTTGGATTTTGAAACCTAAATGCATGAGCCTTACCATAAGTGTTAAGGCTGCATGCACAAAAGTAATGAAGTCTTAATTGGCCAGATATCAAGGAAAACTTAACAGAGTCCATACATTTTAGATTACTATGGAGCAGCAATTTATGAATAAAGATATACCATGATCAGTGTTCATATAGATGAGTCCTAACCCAGCTCGCTATTCACTAATCACATGTTGTTTTTGTTTTATAAACATTTGCCTGATTCATAGTTGATTAAAGGGAACCTGTCATCACCTTTGTGCTACCCATACAGCAGAATAAAGTAGAGACAGGTCAGGTGATTTCAGCGGTCTGTCATTTATAAGTTAAAAGTAAGTGGTTGCCGAGAACCAAACACACAAACATTGCAGACTAGGCCTGGAAAAGAGTCAAATCTTCATGAGAAGAGTCCTGGTTATTCGTGAATTCCTACTCTCCCTGTCCTCCTGGTGGTGACTGACAGTCTTCTACCTAGTTTTCTCCCTTTCTCTCTATGAGAGAACTGCCATCATCAGCAGATGAGCAGGAGAGCAGGAGATTATGAATAACCAGTACTCTGCTCAAGTAGATATGACTCTTTTCATAGCCTGGGCTGCAATGATTATGATGCTGGTTCTCAGCAACCACTTACTTTTAGCTCATGAGTGACACACCGCTGAAATCAGCATTTCTGTCACTATTTGATGCTGCCCTCAGTATGGTCAGCATAAAGTTGATGACAGGTCCCCTCGAAGTTCTGTTGTTTTCAAAGAATTTGTCAGCTTTCTTGACTAGGTATGTACTGTTTATAATTGTATTCCCAATAAAATAACATTTAAGAACAATTGAACTATTCTTCTATTATTCATCTTTGTCATTTGTAAGTAAACTGACACATCTAAAAAAGTTTTTACTCTGGAAACACTAATTCACAATGGCAGACACTGAAGATATATAACCCAACTGCTAACATCAAGTTGACAGTTTATAAATTTAATGGCATTAGAAAAAAGCATTATAGGAGGTTCCATTTCCAGTTCTGACATGTAAGCACAAGGAGAGAATAGCTATGCACACACCCCAAATAAATTAACCACTCTACTTCTCTGATCTAAATTCTCACTCAATCTAGAAAGACTGTTTCAAAAATCTGCCCTTCCTTGCCTACAGCTTAGGAGATATATTGCCCACACACAGACAAGTAATGTCTCCCACCACAGACAAGATGGTGCTGGTCCTCCACCAACAAAAGAGGAGACACATGCTATGAAGATGGTGGTTTGGACTATAAAAAAAATGGCAGTGGCAAAAATAACCACACCTGATATTTAATCTACTCTTGCCTCCATAGTACAGGTCTCACTGAAGACATTGCAAAAAGAGGTAGCCTCTAATAAAGCCAGATTGGGGGAAGCCTTCAGCTTCAGAAGATGACATGCCCATCATCCATTTGCACATTTGGGACCTATTGCAGACCCAGGCCTGTATGGTTGCAATCATGCATAAGTACATATTGATGACCTATCTGATATGTAATATATAGGGGTCTGAATCAATCCCCATCATTCAGCAGTTTAAATAGGAGACTGAGGTCATACTAGCACAGGTTTCTCTTCAAGATTACATTTCAAGATTTATCTCACTTGCAGCAGAAGATTTTCCAGACAATGCACAGTGTAATCAGTGCTCACACTCATACCGCCTCATCTTCACACCCCTAACTATCAGATGATGAACACAAACATATATATAGTGATATTGTCATTTAAAACTTATGATTTGATATCAGTATTTTTTTGGAGAATAAAAATTGTTAAATTCAAAACTTAATCTCTAAGATTCTTTTCTATACAGACATAGATAGAAGTGGCTTCTTTAAAGTTCTTAGGAATGTCTGCCTTCAATATCTGGACTTTATCCATAAAATAGGATGCTAGATGCATGTAGCTGGTTGTGGCATTTTGAACAGTTGACCGATCCTCAAAAGTGGTTCCATAAAGTTGCTTTGTGCACAGCAATCTGAACGATTCATTTCCAACCTCTAAAGGCACATTTGTATTGCAACAGTAGGATGTTGCATAATGAAGCAGGTCCTGGTCCACATGTTGTAACTGATTGATTGTACCTATGCAAAAAATGTAGAATTAATTTGTGTCCAATAACTTTGCCAGTAATCAGTATAAGGCCCCATTCACACGACCGTATGAATAGGGCCGTATCTAACCGCAAAAATGCGGGAATAGATGTGGCCCCATTCACCTCTATGGGGCCGGGAGCCACGGCACAGAGCTAGCTCCGTGCTGCGGCTCTTTTGAAGCATGTCCTATACTTGTCCTATACAGTAATGTGGGCCCGCAAATATACGGTGGTGTGCATGGAGCCTTATTATTACAATAAATACCACATAAAACTGTTTCAGGTGTCCAGACAATGTTTATCTTGCTTTTTTTTAACATTTAAAACAAACACTTTTTTCTCTGATTACATAGAAGGAGGCTTGTTTTATTTTGTGAAATGTTATTTTTAATGACAATATCTAATTTACTATATACTGTGTATAGAAAATAAAATCGTGGGATTGTAATAGATAGAAAAAGTAATTCCATAATTTGTTTTTGATACTACAATGGTAATTGTTCTGTAAAGAAAGTAACATGGCAACTTTATAATACATGAAACTCTGTATGTCTCTATAATTACATATTTTTATAACTATGTTACTTATTTTTAAGTTAGTTAAAGAGTATGATGACCTTTTTGACTACTTTTTGTTTCCTTTGCTTGGGAGACAGGATAACGCAAAGGATGAGGTAATTCTTCCATTGGATATTTTTTAAAACTTTTGTGACCACCAATACAGAGGTAACTGAGAAGCCTTAGGCAACTCCAGGCCACCACCTTTTTACAGTGGTCCAGTCAAAGCTTATGGATCCCCTGAGCAGTGGAGAGTGGGGCTCAGCTCTGGAGAGATTAAAAGTGTTTCTCTCACCAGAAAATAGCCCATCTAGCTGACTGTCATTTGCCATGTGCAAATGACGCCTGATACCAAATATGTAATCAAAATTCCCATTACTTCAGCCGTTTTTACAAAAAATATATTTTTATAATATGCAAATTAACGTTCTCTAGGTGCAGGGGGCGGTAACCCGGCACCTGGTACAGCCGTTAGCCCACTTCTAACCACGCCTCCGTTGTTGAGATTGACAGGGCCAGGAAGCTTCTTCTCTCCGCTGCCGGCCCTGTCCGTTGCTGAAATCCCGCGCCTGCGTCGCGCAATATATATTCGGCACAGGAGCAGTGAGGTTGCCAGGACTCGGGCAGACATCGGCTGTCACTGCGCCTGCGCCGAATGTACATCGCATGGTGCAGGCACGGGATTTCAGCAACAGACAGGGCCGGCAGCGGAGAGAACAAGCTGCCTGGCCCTGTCAATCTCAACAATGGAGGCGTGGTTAGAGGTGGGCTAACGGCTATACTAGGTGCATGGTTACAACCCCCTGCACCTAGAGAACATTAATTTGCATATTATAAAAATCTATTTTTTTTTAAAACGTCTGAAGTAAGGGGAATTTTATGAACATATTTGGTATCAGGCGTCATTTGCACATTAATATTTCAGCTTTTTCAAAATTCTGTAAATATACATTTTTATTTCAGCTTTTTCTACATTCTATAAACAGTATCAGCACAGGAGGGAGGTCTTATCAATAACTGACAGCATTGTTTGTATAAGAGTGAATACAGCGATGGCTGTCAGCCGCTGGTAACTTCTCCTCTCTGTACCAATAGATCTTCACAGGCCTTCTGATATAAATATAAAAATTATAATTTCCACTGAAGCTTTTCCAACAAAAATATATATTAATCTGCTCTGCTCCTCCTGATCTACAACATTGTGCTTTCAGACTGCATTGTATTTTTTGGGTGACAAGTCCTCTTTAAAGAAATTCACATCTGTTTGGCCTTGAGGAAAGAATAGAAAGGGGGAACCATATGGAAACCTTTCAATATGTAAAAGGTTTAAATAAGGTTCAGGAGGGGGTTTTCTCAATTAGAAACTAACAATTCAAAAAAGCGGGCACAATTTGAAATAATTTTGGGGGAGATAAAATCTAGATTGAACCCCTGCTGATCAGATGCTGATGATCTATCCAGGATAGATCATCAGTAATATCAAGCTTTAGAAACCCTGTAAACCTGCAAGCATAAACACATGTCTATCCTAAGATAAATAATAAATAGTGACTAGAATGACCAGGGGGTCTTCCACGTTTAAATTTGATAGCCCTTGTTAATATATGAACAACCCTTTATTTTAAAACAGTATGTTAGTAAACAAGAATATTACAGTAATGCCTAAGTTTACCTTCAGGAGGAGAATGATATAATATTTCTGGTTTCCCAAATGGACCAGTAACACCTCTTTGTTTTCTTATTTTGTGGTTGTTCCACTCTGCGCTCTCTAGTTTCAGTTCATTCTGTATCAGCTTAAAGAAGCTGAACTGCAAGCAGTGTCTGAAAATAAAGTCACTTTTTCATATTTCTAATCTTTACACTACTGTGGAATCACAACTTTCTTATAAAGCATTATATAAACAATAGAACTTACATGTGTATAGGGTTGGATATGTCTAAAATTCCACTTCCAACCATCCGCTAAAAAAAAGAAATAAAAATGTTAATACACATAATGAAAATCTGCAATGTATATGCAAGATGTAAACATACCATTAATTTTTTTTATAACAAATTTTTTTATCACCTTAGAGAAGAACTCCCACAAAAAAATGTATTCCATGCCTTCTAGAAATGTACATGAAGTAATCTGTAGTGAATGTCTTTTTCTTACCAGTGTCTGTATTTGTGAGTTAGATCTCCCTGATGTTTCTCATCTGTGTCATGTGACCAGCAATCAGACTCATCAGATAACACAGCATTTTATGTGTGGACAGGAAGTCTATTTCTCTATGTATTCCTATGGGAGCCTCACTTTCAGTCTCATTGGAGTGAATAGAGCAGTGACTGGCTTCCTGTCCTGGGTCAGTTGGAGGTCAGTGAGTTGGTCACATGACCCAGCTACAATTAGAAGAGAGAGGATAGCTCCCAAATACAGTCTCCGATGAGAATATTACATTCACTACAGATTATATCATGCACCTTTCTAACAGGTCAGAAAATAAAGATTTTTGCGTGAGTTCTTCTTTAATTGTTTAAATGTTAGGAGGAAAGCATGTTAATACAAAATATTAAAATTATAATGGTCACCTCGAATCTTTCTTGCCATAGACAAATCCAGGATTTTTTTAAAAAGGAATTAAAACTCTCTGCTCTCTAAAATTAAAAAAAGAAATTATCAGTTGTACACAACATGTTAAAATATATCATGCCTTTAGTTAATTAATCAATGTTGACTGTAGTGTATACTTATGTATAAGCAGTGGTTTTATTGGGGAACAAACTGGAGTTGGTACACAGGCATATGTATATAGCAAACTGTGAACTATGAATCTAGACCCTATTGCTCAGCCACATTGCTATTGGAAGCTGTACTAAATAAATGTATACTCTATCCATGTGGATGGAGCGACTGGTGTTTCCATTCATTTCTATGAGAGTTCTTGAGATAGATGAGCACTGTACTCTGCTGTGTCTGGTTTGTCATAAAATTAGACAACTTTCTACCTAATGTTCGTAATTATTACTGTAATATTCGCAAACATATAACTATTACCTGATTGTGCACTGATTTGCCATATCTAAAACTGTGGATTCCAGCCAAACTGTCACAATGCCGTTTTCGGAACGAAGTCTGTAACAATGCTACTAAGTGATTTTCTTTTCCTCTGTCTGCTCTTACAAGTCGTGGACAACCTTTTATAAAAAGAATAAAATAAAGTAAAAACATTTATTATAGATAAGTAAAGTAATTTTTAGTAAATATAGTTATTAAATGCTAAAACAAATAATAGTTATTTGATTTCTGTAAAAAGGTTGTTGATGCAAGTAATTATTATGATTGCCAGATTGGTGTCAGAAAGGAATTATTACCTTAAAGGGGCTGTGTGTAATAATGATGACCTATCATCAGGATAGCTCATCAGTATGTGATCGGTGGAGATGCAACTAACAACACCCTGTTCAGATGTTTTAAGAGACCCTAGCACTATGGTGAGTGCTGTGGCCTCTTCCTAGGGCAGAGATGTCACATTCATTAGACACATCATCTAAGCTCAGCTCAGTTCCATTCAAGTGAATGGGGCAGAGCTAACACACCAAGCACAGCCACTAGCCAATGGATATGGTTTGTACCAGAGTGACACGACCTATTCAGACAGCTGATCATCCAAGGTGCAGTGAGTCAGGCAGCACAGGTCACGTACTGATGAATTATCTATAATATAACCTTCAGTAGTAAACACTATGTCAATTCTTAAAGGCCTCATTGACATGGCCATATGGCCATGGTGCACATACTCAGGGCCGAAAACAGCGGATTCACTTAAATGGGTCCTCATTCAGGATGATACAGTGCGGAACAGAATGGAGGAATGGATCAGAAACCCATGGAAGCACTATGCAGTGCTCCCGTGGTTTTTCTTTCCGTGCCCACTACTTTCACTACTTTTTGGAGAGTGTGGACTGTCGGATACGGAAAGGCCTTTATTTCATAAATCATTTCATTTATTTTATATCAACTTTTCAGGAATATAGAACTGGAAATGTGACATTTTTCCAGCATTACAAATTATGCTATTATATTAGTGAATTCATTGTTTTTAAAATTACCATTTTCTCTAGTAACAGCATCCAGATAGTATCTCGCTATAAATTCAGGCTTTCTATTCGAAGTTCCAGCTTGCAACCAAATTATGCGACGAGAGTACCTATATAAAATTTAAATATATTATGGTTATTTTTTAATAAATGTTCAAAAAAATTTTAAAAAGTAAAATAAGACTTACCCATCTATACCCAAGTGAACCCAAATTCCATAAAATTTAAGTTTGTCGTTGCCTAAAAAAAATTAACATTTGATCAATTTTA
>ONZH01016765.1:0-49180 GCA_900303285.1 Rhinella marina | reverse complement strand
ATATTTTTTTTTTTAGTTTTTTTTTTTTAACGTGACATACAGAAACTATCGTAGACCTAACTCACACCCTGCTGACGGTGGCTATTTTGACTGCGACCCAGACAAATGTCGCACAGAGATTTTTGTGATCAAGCTATATACGTGAGAGCAAAAGACCTTGTTGGATTAAGTGACGTACAGAAAGTGTCACCTGGACAGAAAATACGGATTGTAGTGAGTGGACAGCTGAACTGTGACACACAGAATGGTTACATGCAGCTGTGTGAAATGGATTTGTATCACTGAGCTAAAACAACAAAGAAACTATTTTTTTTTATATATATTTTTTTAAATATTTTTTTTAGTTTTGTTTTTTTTTTAATGTGAAGTGCAGAAACTATCGTAGACCTAACTCACACTCTGCTGACGGTGGCTATTTTGACTGCGACCCAGACAAATGTCGCACAGAGATTTTTGTGATCAAGCTATATACGTGAGAGCAAAAGACCTTGTTGGATTAAGTGACGTACAGAAAGTGTCACCTGGACAGAAAATACCGATTGTAGTGAGTGGACAGCTGAACTGTGACACACAGAATGGTTCCACGCAGCTGTGTGAAATGGATTCGTATCACTGCGCTAAAACAACAAAAAAACTATTTTTATATATATATATATATATATATATATATATATATATAAATATATATATATATATATATATATATATATATATTTTATATTTTTTTAGTTTAGTTTTTTTTTTGCAGAAAACTATCGTAGACCTAACTCACACCCTGCTGACGGTGGCTATTTTGACTGCGACCCAGACAAACGTCGCACAGAGATTTTTGTGATCAAGCTATATACGTGAGAGCAAAAGACCTTGTTGGATTAAGTGACGTACAGAAAGTGTCACCTGGACAGAAAATACCGATTGTAGTGAGTGGACAGCTGAACTGTGACACACAGAATGGTTCCACGCAGCTGTGTGAAATGGATTCGTATCACTGCGCTAAACAACAAAAAAACTATTTTATATATATATATATATATATATATATATATATAAATATATATATATATATATATATTTTATATTTTTTTTTAGTTTAGTTTTTTTTTTGCAGAAACTATCGTAGACCTAACTCACACCCTGCTGACGGTGGCTATTTTGACTGCGACCCAGACAAATGTCGCACAGAGATTTTTGTGATCAAGCTATATACGTGAGAGCAAAAGACCTTGTTGGATTAAGTGACGTACAGAAAGTGTCACCTGGACAGAAAATACCGATTGTAGTGAGTGGACAGCTGTACTGTGACACACAGAATGGTTCCACGCAGCTGTGTGAAATGGATACGTATCACTGAGCTAAAACAACAAAAAAACTATTTTTTATATATATATATATATATATATATTTTTATTTTTTTATTTTTGTTTTTTTTGGAACGTGACGTGCAGAAACTATCGTAGACCTAAACTCACACCCTTCTGACGGTGGCTATTTTGACTGCGACCCAGACAAATGTCGCACAGAGATTTTTGTGCTCAAGCTATATACGTGAGAGCAAAAGACCTTGTTGGATTAAGTGACGTACAGAAAGTGTCACCTGGACAGAAAATACGGATTGTAGTGAGTGGACAGCTGAACTGTGACACACAGAATGGTTCCACGCTGCTGTGTGAAATGGATTTGTATCACTGAGATATAACAATAAAAAAAAAAAAGAGTTATATATGACGATAGCTGCACTACTAGTGCCAGCCAGCCAGCCAAGCCAGGAGACAAAAAAAAATGTCTTGTAACCCTTAGAAGGGCTGTTGGGTTCTTGGGAGATCACTTCTGCCTAACAAAGAACTAAATGCAGGCCCTAACACTCTCCCTGAAACGCAGCAGCTCTATCCCTAACGACATCCAGACAGCATCTGAGCCAAGCACCGCGGGCAGTCACTAGTATATTCCAGGGTCACCTGATCAGGCCAGCCAACCCCTACTATCGACATGTAAGGGCCCTACGTGATGCTGGGTGTATAGCAGAGTCTCCTGGCTTGTGATTGGCTGAGTTTATAGGCGCCAAAAATGCACAATGCAGAAGTTGCCATTTCCTCGAGCATGGCGAGATACTCATACGAGCAGCAAGCACTTACGAGTACCGTAATACTCGAACGAGCACCAAGCTCGGACGAGTATGCGCGCTCATCTCTAATGATAATCATTGCACACTAAAAAATAAATAAATAAATAAATAAAATCCTTTGAAGGGATTTGTTTAATGTATACAATATATTTTTCTATGTGTCTGAACGTTGTATAGCTAGTAGCACCATGCGCCACCTGGTGTCTGAAAGTTGTATTACAATTTATCCAATTTAGTTATAACGTCATTTCTTGACACACATCTCAGGACATTTTGAGATAAGTGATCAGTTAAAGGGGTTGGCCACTTTGTTAGCACTTATTAAAACTGTAAAGAAAGCAGGCAGACAATAAACTTCCTCATATATCTTCTGCAGCAGATCTGCCTGGTTCCTTTGCTATTGGCAGCCACGCCCCCTCTGTGCTTCTCTCATAGCTCCCTGCCTCGTCCATGCCAGCACGTGCTCTAGTCCATGGAAGGAGTGTGCTGCTCCTGGGTCCTAAAGGCACCCTGCTTGTGTCAGAGAAGTTTCCTTCTGCTGTGACTTCAGTCCTGACTATACAGGGCTGAAGGGGCTTAGCAGAGAAACTTGTTAGAAGCTGAAATAAAGAAACTTTGCAAGAGGAAGAGAGAATGAGGAGAATCTGTGATGTAACTCACTGACTGCAGTGATGTAGCAGAGCCAGAAAGGTGCTGTGGACAACAAAGTGTGAGCAATCCTAGTGTCTGTCCTGTCTATGACCACTCTGCAATGTGATCTTATCACAGACATGTTTATTCCAGCCAGACCAACAGGTCAGGAGCTTTAACCCCTTCTGAGCTGTCAGTATGGCTGAGGTCAGTGATTTCAGCAGCAGTCACTTATGTCATGTGTAAATATGTGCCCTCTCCTTCCTGCACACTGTATATAGTGATATATGATGCCCCCAATACAGTGATATGTGATCACCACTTTATACTGTATATAGTGATGTGTGACCCCCTGTATACAGTAATAGTTGACACCACCACCATACACTGTATATACTGATGTGTGACCACTGCATACAGAGATCTGTGAACCCCTGTACAGTGACCCCTTTATACTGTATATACAGATGTGTGACCCCCCTGTACATTATATATAGTGATTTGTGACCCCCCCTGTACATTATATATAATGATGTGTGACCCCCTGTACATTATATATAGTGATGTGTGACCCCCTGTACTTTACATATAGTGACTTGTGACCCCCCTGTACATTATATATAGTGATGTGTGACCCCCCTGTACATTATATATAGTGATGTGTGACCCCCTGTACATTATATATAGTGATGTGTGACCCCCTGTACATTATATATAGTGTTGTGTGACCCCCTGTACTTTATATATAGTGACCCCCCTGTACGTTATATATAGCTATTTGACTACACTCATTTTCCTTTTTCCCCCAGATGAAGGGTAGTCATATATTCATAGATGATTGATGGGCTGTCAGCTGGGAGAAGGTCGTATGATGATAGACAGGAGGCTCCTCTGTATGTCAGCAGATCAATTTGTGCAGTCCGTGCACCTAAACAGAAATCTGACAGCTCAGAGCTGCCATAGATTTCTGGCTTCAGAAATCTAGTCAGAAAACTGGTGAAAATGAACATAAATTTGTTGGGGTGACTGGTCACGCCCGGTCTCTCCCATTGTCACGCCCTTTAAAAAAAAAAAAAAAAAAAAAAAAAAGCGCAGTTAAAAATTTGCAAACACATAGAGGGAGATTTATTAAAACTCCTGTAAAGGAAAACTGGCTTAGTTGCCCATAGCAACCAATCAGATTCCACCTCATTTCCCAAAGGTGCTTTGAAAAATGAAAGGTGGAATCTGATTGGTTGCTATGGGCAACCAAGCCAGTTTTCCTTTACACCAGTTTTGATAAATCTGTCCCATAGTTTGCAACTTTTTAACACCACTTTTTAGGAACAAGGGAAATGATAACCTTCCCCCCTCATTCTGTTTTTGGCTTACATCCAGTGGCACAACTAGAAATGACTGGGCCCCACAGCAAATTTATGAAAAGGGTAACACCCCCCTCCTTTACTGTTGGGACTGGGGCGTTCTTTATTATATATATTTATATTGCTATGTCTGTACAACAGTTATTCACTGATAACTGGGTTATTGATATTATCTAAGGGGCTCTTGTCTCTATGGGAACACAGGTGGGCAGGGAGGTCATGTGACTTCTCCTCTAGACATGCTTGCTGCAGTGCATGCTGGGATTGTTACTTTCACTTTGCAGCTGCTCCTCCCACACAGCCTGTCTGAGGGAGCTCCTCCAGGGAAGTGTGTCATGGTGAACAGGTTAGATAAATGACGTACAGCCAGTACATGTCACCTGAGAAATACTTCATAGTGTTGGCTATTGTCTGGGGGAATTTTGGATTTTTGATACTTAGGGTGGCCAACCCCTTTAAGTGTGGACACATCTGTATATAGCTGGGAAATTAGCTTAGAGGGAGGTTTTGGGTCACTCATTAAGCTTTCTATCCAAGTCAGTGGGCGCAAAAGGTCTTACAGAGCAATATGTCTTGAAACAAAGGACGATAAAAAGAGGAGAGAGTTTAAGTGTGGTTTTTTGACCTCTAGAAGGGCGGACAGAGCCTCTTTGTCAAGAAAGTTGAAATCTTGGAAACTTTCTCTAATCGGTATGATTGAATGTCTCAGGTTCAAGGGAAGTCCATCAGATAGAGCTTTGGGAGCTGAAAGAAAGACGTCACGGATTTGTAATAAGGGAGAGGGGAGCGGGAAGGCAAGTTGTGTAGATTGGAGCCATTTCCAAGTGAGGAGAGTTGCTTTTATAAGCGGGGAATGGTTTTTTGAGGAGAAAGATGAGGAGTTACCATTCAAGGGCAGTGAACGCGCTAGCATGCCTATAAGCGAAGATTCTATGTTACCCAATGCTCTTATCCAATCTACGATTCTTGAGAGTAGGATTGCTCTCCCATAGAGTTCAGGGTCTGGAAGTGCAATGCCTCCCAGGCTTTTAGGCCTAGAGAGAAGTTTGTATGAAAGGCGTGCTTTCTTTTTTGTCCATATGAATGATCTAAATAGAGATCTCAGGGTATTATAATACGTGGAGGGGATAGGAATGGGAAGGACTTGTAGCATATAAGAGTGCTTGGGGAGAATTAAGGAAGTTAGGATATTTTTCCGTCCAAACCAGGAGAGAAATGGTAGGTCAAGATTTTTAATAGTATCTGTAATGTTATTTAACAAAGGGACGTAGTTTAATTGAAAGAGTCTAGAAGGGTCATTGCTTATTTTAATGCCCAAGTAGGTCAGGGTGGGGGATGACCAATTGAAAGGTGAGTTTTGTTGCAAGCGTGTTTTACAAATTGATGAGAGTCCTGTGGAGATTATCAGTGATTTGGTATGGTTAATTTTAAAGTTTGAACATTTGCTAGAGTTGATCGAATCCTAAAATATTCGGGGATTCGAAATTCGGCCCGAATTTTCCGCGGGATTCGTGGGTTCGAGCCAAATCACGAATCCCATTAAAGTCTATGGGAGACCCGAATATTTTTGCAGGGCCAAAGGTACTGCACAGTCAAGTTTGCCCCAACATGTGAAAACCTCAGAAAAAGATGGAAACACCTTGGAAATGGATAGGAAACACCAGGGGCAGCATGTAGGGATGCCCCTGAGGCTCCCTAATTGCACCATTTTTTCTAAATCTGGCCAATAGTCTGGTGATGACCCCAAGGCAATTTTCAGGGACACGGTAATAGTGACCCACTTAAAAATGCTGCCTGACAGACCTTTTGCAGTCTCAGTGTGCTGACAGTGGGGATTTACCAGTGTTGTCTGAGGAGGTGGTGGACAATGGCGAGACACAGGTGTCGGGGGGTGAGGTGGTTGAAAGTGAAGCAAGTTACAGTGGGGACTCCTTGGGGGGACTTTCTCATGATGGGACAGATTCAACTTCGGTGGATCAGGCACAGGAACAGATCAATTTTTTTTGTTGTGTTTATTTAACTTTTATTTAGCACAAATAACCACAGAGATACTTATTCGTTCTCTTCGCTGTGCAGTCTGGCATTGGGGTTCGTCACTTTGATGGCGAGCTGTGCCGCTCTCTCCACAATGGTCTTTCGGTTCTTTGAAGAGACGTTGTGGGCGATTTCTGCACAGAAGGACTTGTTACTCATCAACAGAACCTCGAGCTCCTTGACATTGTGGACCAGGAATTTGCGGAACCCTGTGGGCAGCATGTGTTTGGTCTTCTTGTTGCTACCGTACCCAATGTTGGGCATCAGGATCTTCCCCTTGAACCTCCTGCGGGCTCTGTTGTCAATACCTCTGGGTTTACGCCAATCTAATCTTTACATAACGGTCTGATTGGTGGCGGATGAACTTCTTCGTCCGCTTCTTGACGATCCTGGGCTTAATGAGGAGCCGGAGAGCCGCCATGATACCGGTTCGGAGCGTCCGCCTTCTCCGCAGACAGCCCGAGGAAGAGAGCGGAACAGATCAATTTTAAGTGTGAGGCAACATCAGCACCACAACCGCTTGGGAGAGGCAGTGGACATTGTGTTTAGAAACTGTGTGTATAGAACCCCATGGCCTTTCATAAAAAATTTGGTTACAAAGCCGCATGACTCCTGAAAAATTGTTTTTAGAAAGCCGGATGACTTTCCTGAAAAATTGTTAGTAGAAAGACGGATGACTTTCCTGAAAAATTGTTAGTAGGAAGCCGGATGACTTTCCTGAAAAATTGTTGCATATGCAACTCAGATGAAGAGGAGGAGGAGGAAAGCAAGCAATTTAGGAGGTAGCCTGAGGTGGGGATGAGAACTGGGGGGATATCCATGACCTGTTCATCTTGATGAACGTGAGGATGTCGGCGTTGTCGGTGGACAGGCGCGTCCGTTTGTCCGTAATGATACCCCCGGCGGCACTAAAAACCCTTTCAGACAGTACACTTGCAGCAGGGCAGGCAAGCACTTCAAGAGCGTACTGCGCAAGTTCTGGCCACCTGTCCAGCTTGGCCAGCCAGTAATTATATGGCGTGGAGTTATCGGTCAGGACGTTGGTCTGGTCCGTGACATACTCCCTCACCATCTTGTTCCGCCCTGCTCTGCCTGCCCTGTGGCTGTGTCGTACTGTCTTGCTGGGGTTTAAGAAACTTGGCAAAAGAATAGAATAGTGTACCCCTGCCCTTGGCGCTTACACTGACTTTCCCCCTCCTCTCCTCTCCAACTTCAGCCACTGCAGTCCACCCCCTGTTGCTCGACTGGTCTGGAAAGGCCTGTAGCAGTTTCTGAACCAGGGCCTTGTGGTAGAAAGTGATTCGGGTGCTCCTTTCCTCCACGGGTATAAGTTGGGCAAAGTTGTCCTTGTAGCGTGGGTCAAGGAGGGTGTACACCCAATAGTCATTGGTGGACAGTATCCTCTTGACCCGGGGATCACTACAAAGACAGCCAAGCATAAAGTCTGCCATGCGCCCTACTGTGCCAACACGCAAGCCTTCAGCCTCCTCACTTAACGGACTCTCCATCTCCTCCTCCCCCCCTTCCTCTGACCCTAATTCATCCTCCTCAGCCCATACCTGCTCAACAGGTAGCATGTAATCACCCCCTGATGCATGGTGGCCAAGAGCTTCTTCCTCCTCCTCAGCCTCCTCCTCCTCAGTTTCGCGCTGCGAAACTGACAACAGGGTGCTCTCAATGTCACTGTCTTCCCCCACCTCCTGTGACACTGCTGAATCCTCAGATCTTAGGTTCTTCAAGGAGTTCTGGATGAGGCACAACAGAGGGATGGTGACACTGATGATGTGTGCATCACCACTGAGCATCTCTGTTGCCTCCTCAAAGGGACCTAAGACCTGGCAGATGCCAGCCATCCACGTCCACTCCTCAGCATAGACATGAGGAAGCTGACTGGCCTGACTACCACCTCGTGGGATCAGCTGGTAGTCTACAACTGCCCTGCGTTGTTGGTACACCCTGGCTAGCTTGTGTAACGTCGAATTCCAACGCGTGGGAACGTCACACAGCAGCCGATGAACAGGGAGTTGTAGCCGCCCTTGCACATTCCTGAGGGTCGCGGCATCGGTGGTGGACTTGCGAAAATGGGCGCATATGCGCCGCACCTTGGTGAGCAACTCACTCAACTGGGGGTAGGTCTTGAGGAACCGCTGGACCACCAAGTTGAGCACGTGGGCCATGCATGGCACGTGAGTCAGCCCACCAAGATGCAGAGCCGCCACCAGGTTACGCCCATTATAGCAGACCACCATTCCTGGCTGAAGGTTCAGCGGCACCAGCCACACATTGGTCTGCCCCCTGATGCCCTGTAAGAGCTCTTCAGCCGTGTGCCTCTTATCCCCCAGGCTCAGCAGTTTCAGGACTGCCTGCTGCCACTTCCCTACCACAGTGCTGAAACTACTGGCCATCGAGGAAATGAGACTTGACGATTGGGGCATCACTGTAACTTTGGAGGAGGAGGAGGTGGAGGAGGAGGTGGAGGCATAATGTGCCGGAGACACACAGATGGAACTATGTCCCGCAATTCGTGGTGTGGGTACCACATGTGCAGCCCCACAATCGGTCTCTGACGCAGCCTCCACCAGATTGACCCAATGTGCCGTGAGGGAGATGTAATGTCCCTGGCCACCGGTACTCGTCCACGTATCTGTGGTCATGTGGACTTTACCACAAACCGCGTTTTTGAGAGCGTGGGCGATGTTCTCAGACACATGCCGGTGCAGGGCGGGGACGGCACATCGGGCAAAACAGTGTCGGCTGGGGACAGAGTAACGGGGGGCTGCCGCCTCCATAAGGTTGCGGAAGGATTCTGTCTCCACAAGCCTGTACGGCAACATTTCCAAACTAATCAGCTTGGTGATGTGCACATTCAGAGCTTGCGCATGGGGGTGGGTGGCTGCGTACTTGCGCTTGCATTCAAATGTCTGCGGTAGAGACAGTTGAACGCCGCACTGGGACACATGAGTGGAGGAGAGGGAGGGAGATGGAGCTGGAGGGGTCCTTTCGGGGCTGGAGGCTGCAACGTCCTGGCTTGGACGAGACACAGTTGCTGGACTAACTGTGTCAAAGTCACCAGCTGACAGAAGTGCAAACCATTTGGTGGGGTGTTTTCTCTCCAAATGTTTGCACAGGCT
This sequence comes from Rhinella marina, assembly GCA_900303285.1. Classification (NCBI taxonomy): domain Eukaryota; kingdom Metazoa; phylum Chordata; class Amphibia; order Anura; family Bufonidae; genus Rhinella; species Rhinella marina. The sequence continues at coordinate 39,902 of ONZH01016765.1, read as the reverse complement.
ACTAGTGGTCAGGTTGTTGCGTTTTGAACCCCTGCTCATTGACGTGTGGCACAGCTTGCACACCGCCAAACGAGGATCGGCCTCATCATCCTTAAAGTACTCCCAAACTAAGGAGTGGCGCATAGTACGGGCTGGAGCGTGACCTCTAGGAGCACTTGGGGAAGTAGTGACTTGGCCCTGGCTTCTCCCTCGTCGCAGCCCTCTGGCTCTCTCAACAGCTTGTGGTGCTGATGTCGTCTCACAGTCTGAACCACTGCCTCCAGTTGCTTCATCCACCCAAGTAGGATCCGTCCCCTCATCATCCCCCAGGTCTTCCTCAGACTCCACAGTGATGTCCCTGACAGCTACCTCCGACAACAGTGTCTCGTCGTCATCTTCCACCAGCTCCTCAGACGCCACTGCTAACTCCCCACTCTCATAACCCAGAGACTGCAACAGGTCCTGAGAATCAGGGCATAGCAGCTCGTCCACTGGCACATCAGGGAAGTGGTGGCTGAAGAGTTCCATGGATACATTTTGTCCGTTCTGGCTGGCGAGAAGGAGGGCGAGTTGGAGGACAGACACCCTGGCTCAGAGAAGTCGAAGTGGCTGGATGAGGGGGCAGACGAAACGTGGCTGGACGTGCTTTCTGCAATCCACTGAACCATCTCCTGTTGTTTGGGGTCCTTCAGAGTTGTAGGACGCTGCTCTACAAACTTCTGGATTTGACCAGGCACCCTGACCTTACGTGTTTCCACTGTACCGACAGCAGCCGGCACTGTGTCACCACGCACACCACGGTCATCACCGCTGACCACAGCACCACCACGATTCCCACCTCTTCCACCTCTCCCAGCTCTTCCCCCTCTCCCCCTGACTCTGGGGTTCTCCATGTGCACAGTAGCAGTATTATATTATTATAATTGTAAAGATTCAATACGGTATCTACAGACTGTGAGGTATATAGCAGGCTGATTAAATTTTTTTCCCAACTCACTGCACCGTGTATAACAGAGCAGTAAAATTCAACGGACAATATAGATAGATATGCAGGTAAAATTATTTTCAGACCTATCCAAAAAAAAATGTACGCAGTTTGCGCAAATAAAACTGGAATCTACAGATCAATACGGTATCTATAGACTGTGAGGTATATAGCAGGCTGATGAAATTTTTTTCCCAACTCACTGCACCGTGTATAACAGAGCAGTAAAATTCAACGGACAATATAGATAGATATGCAGGTAAAATTATTTTCAGACCTATCCAAAAAAAAATGTACGCAGTTTGCGCAAATAAAACTAGAATCTACAGATCAATACGGTATCTATAGACTGTGAGGTATATAGCAGGCTGATGAAATGTATACCCTAGTCACTGCACAGTCATGCACAGGAATATATCTGTTTACAGATGTATAGTTTGAGCTATGTGGCTGGACAAGGTGTACCAGGCACAGCTCTGCACAGAATACAGGCTTACGGCATATACTGAATTTTTCTCACAGAATCAATTAGTTTTTAAAAGACTGTTGGGGCTTCCTATCCTGCACAGAATACAGGCTTACAGCGTATACTGTATAGTTTTCTTCACAGAATCAATTAGTCTTTAAAAAGAATGTTGGGGCTTCCTATCCTACACAGAATACAGGCTTACAGTATATACTGTATACTGTTCTTCAGAGTATAGTCTTTAAAAAGACTGTTGGGGCTTCCTAACCTAACTCTTAACTAACTGCTTGCTGCACACACTACACTAGCTAACACTGTCTGTCTCTTCTCCTTCCCAAAGCACAATGAGGCTGATGCTGCAGGTCCCTACCTTATGTAAATTTAGGTCACATGTCACTGCCAGCCAATCACTGCTGGGGAGGTATAGGGGCTGTTGCATCACAGCAGGCGTTCCCACAGGCTTCCCTTTGATGCTGATTGGCTGAAAAATGCGGGCATTTCAAACTTGCAGTGACGCACAAATAATCACGAGTCCGCGCTGCCTCGGGATGCCGAGCCGAAGCGGGCAATATTCGTGCGAATCACGAATATTGCCACTTCGATTCGCTCATCACTAACATTTGCCATATGTCTCTAGATGTTGGTAAATTTTTGGGAGGGCTCTATCCGGGTTACTAATTATAACTAGTAAGTTATCTGCAAATGCAGCTGTTTTATGTTCTTGGTCGCCTAAAGCAACTCCTTTTATATCTTTGTCCATTCTGATCATCTGTAGAAGGGGTTCCAAGGTCAGTTCAAATAATAGGGGAGATAGGGGACATCCCTGGCGGGTACCATATCTAATTGAGAAGGATTGGGAGATAACATTATTGACTGTAATTGAAGCTGAGGCGTTTGAGTACATAGCTCTGATTATATGAAGGAACTGCTGTGGGAAGAGTAGTTTGGTTAAAACTTGCTCCATAAAAGACCACTTCACTCTATCAAAGGCCTTCTCAGCATCAGATGTTGTTTCTGAGAGTCAGTGAGAGTGAGTAATTTGAGTTTGTCTAAAAATTGGTGGGAGATCAAGTGATCTTGTAAGTTTTGCTCTTTGTCTAAATTATATAAGGATTCATAGAAGTCCCTAAATTGTGACACGATTTTGATGGGATCATAAATTGGGGCACCATTCAGGCTTTTCAGTTGAAGAACATAGTTATTTGTTCTTCTTTTCTTTACACATGATATGACAAATTTAGAGGCTTTGTTGCCATGAGCAAATATTTTGTGCTGTGAGTGCAATAGATATTTAGCTGAAATACCACTCAATATGTTTTTAAGCTCTATTCTCTGAGTCTTGTTAATTCAGTGAGATGAGATGCTAATAGAGAGCGTTTATGTGTAGCTTCCATTCTTTTAATTCTGTCATGTAGTATATCTATTTGTTTTCTCTCTTTTTTAATGTATGCCCCTATCAGGGTTGCCAACCATCCAGAAATTTCTGGACAGTCCGTAAAAATAGGTGACTTTTTTCCTGTGTCCTTGAAAAAAAATAGATGTGTCCGTGATTTTTTTGAGGCTGGTGGTAATTGACTAGAATATTGTGGTGGTAATTCTTTTCATTTTATAGCTCACAGTAGATGCTGGTAGTGAGGTCTTAACAGTATATTGAGCTATAGACATGTATGTTTATCATTCATTATGGTTTTCCTATTTGTCCGTAAATATTTTTGGATGTCCGTGATTTTGGGATAAGGTGTACAGAAAAAAGAAAAAGTCTGGTTGGCAACCCTGGCCCCTATGGTTATACAGTGACCCCATAAGTATGGTTTATGTGCATCCCACACAGTGTGGGGGGATATTTCTGGGGTTTTATTTAGGGAGAAGTATTCTTCCAGTAGCTTAGTTAGTTGGTTTTTAGTATCTACATTATGCAGTAGATATTCATTTAGCTTCCAATTTATGAATGGATTTTTTGTCTTAGGTTTTCTAGGGATAAATAAATGGGGGAATGGTCTGAATGGAGAATTGAACCTATCTCGGCCCCCGAACACAGCTGGAGATGCTCTTTTGAAATAAAAAGGTAATCTAAGTGGTGGTATGAACCATGAACATGAGAGAAGTAGGTAAAATCTCTCACATTCGGATGGAATGTTCGCCAGGCGTCAATCAGGTGGGCCCGCCAAAAGTGTTTAGAGAGTGAGCTTAATGCTTTTTGGGAATGTGTATTTTTTTGTGAGGAGGAATCCAGTAGAGGGTGTATAGCCAAGTTGAGGTCCCCTCCAAATATGGTAACACCCTCTTGGAAGGGAATTATTTTGTCAATAAGGATTTGGAGCCAAGAGGTCTGTTTATAATTGGGTGCGTACACGTTTATGAAGGTGTAGCATTGTAGGCCAATTTTACCTTTTAGCATTATATATTTTCCTTCAGTATCTAGTATTTGTTCCAACAGTTTAAAGGGAAGGTTCTTCTGGAACCCAATGCTGACTCCTGTTGAGTTGGAAGAGTGTGTGCCACAGTGATACCATTGTGAGTAATAGGAGTAGGATAGGTTAGGGAAGTGGTTTAGTTTAAAGTGGGTTTCCTGCAGGAAAACCACATTGGTTCTGTTCTTCTTCAGGATGCCAAACACTTGACGGCGTTTGGAAGGTGTGTTAAAGTCTCTTACATTGTAGGAGGCTACCCGTATGTCAGTCATGGTAAGGCTGAAGAAAAGCAGAAAGGCCTAAGATATGTGTAAGACATGATGCATGTATTGAAAGAGGGGGAAAGTACTCATCCTCCCGACCACGGTGCCCAAGGGAGTTGCCTCGTTGATCAGTGTACCCGAAATGCTGCAGCGTTGTCACATACGACCTTAATAACAACATAAAGAAACAAAACATGTTATAACAGTTCAACTGAACATAAAGTGATACATTGAATTGTGAAATGAGAATGAAAGCATAACACAAATACATATTTGAATGTGGTATTGTGTAGTAGAGTAGGTAGGGAGTTAGTGTGGTCGATGACCATACATGTCTGCCGGTCTACCGGTTAGTGTGCTATTAGAGGGGTCCATCACAGAAGGCCCACCCAAGGGTAAGGTGTCCTTCCAGGAGGAGTCTCTGACCATTTGGGTCATTTAGGACATTCCTATGCCTACTTGTGTGTGAAGTAGGGCAGGGGGGGCAGGAGGGAGGGAGGAAGAGGGGAGGGGGGGTGGAGTGGTGTGGTGTATAGATTAAGGGAACGGCGAGCTGTAACTGTGGGGTGTTGCAAGTAAGGAAAGTTAATACGTCTGGTACTCAGCAGGTAAAATATTTATGGGGGAGAGGAGGAAATTGGTGGCGGGGATAGTGCGTTGAGATCAAACTAAGGACAAACTATGAATGATATGAATATAAGTTGTGTGAAACAAAAATGAGGGACAGGTAGCAATGTGGGAAAAGGGGGGGGTGAGGTGTGAGTAAAGGGTAGGTTTTTTTTTTTTTTTGTGAGGCTTAGGGGATACGGGGATGGGTAAGAGGGGTAGGTATAGATTGAAAGAGGGAAAGGTGAGGGAAATCATCGATATGAAAATAGAAACCTTAACTCTGGGTCACTTGGAAACCAGAGAAGTATAGTATACAAGAGTCACTTTAAATATCAAAGGATTCAAGTTTCCATGAGAGAGAAATTAGGAATCCTCATTAGCAATTCGTCTTTGGGTCATGGGTGACTTCGTTTTCTTCTGCTTGTGGGACTTCGGAGTCTTGTGTACTTCAAATGGGAAAACAGAGGGAATTGCAGGCAATGATGCAATATCTTGAATAATGTCCCAGTTCTCTGTGTCCATCTTTGGGATTTCCAGATGGTCAAAGGCAGGTGCTAGGTCTTCATGTGATTGTATGGTTATGCGGCGCCCATTGAAGAAGAAGGAGAGACCAAAAGGATATGTCCAGCGATATGGCACTTTTCGTGATCTGAGCCAGTTAGTTAGAGGTTTGAGGTGTCTGCATTTTTGAAGTGTCACAGGTGCTAGGTCTTGGTAGATGTTTATGGGGTGACCTTCATTTATGATTTCAGGCATATCTCTGGCTGTGGAAAGCACTGCTTCTTTATCCTGGAAATTCAAGAAGCGACAGATGATGTCCCTTGGTGGATCAGAAGGTTTGGGTCTCGGACGGAGCGCATGGTGTGCTCTCTCAAGTACAATCGGCGCCGGGTACTCAGGGCCTAGTAAATTGATGCAGATATATTTAATGGCGTCAGGCACTTCTGTCGGCTGTAATGTCTCAGGTAAGACTCTAAAACGTAGATTATTTCGCATACTCTGATTTTCCTGGTACTCCAGGGCAATTTGGACGTTATTTAGTTACTTTTAACATTGTTGAAGGCATGTGGACATGGCATTCTGGACCTCCAGTATTGCGGCCTGCTTGGTTTCAAGAGACTCGACCCTACCTCCTATATGTCGGACGTCTTGTCGCATGGAGGCGATCTCGTGGAGGACTGGCTCCAGGGCCTTGGTGAGAGTTGATTTTAAATATTTTCTCGAGATCGGGAGGGTCTGGCGGGAGTTTGTGTCTTCCGCTTCGCTTTCACCTTCAGAGGCCTCTTGTCCACTCTCGTTAGCTCAGCTCTGTGTTGCAGGCGCCATCTTGGATTCTTTGGAGTTATAGATAGCCGCCACTTTTTTAATAAATCTGTCAATTTCTCCGCTGTTGGGAGCAGTCTTGTGGGGTTGGGAATGGTCTCCAGACTTGGTGTTGCCGATTTTGACCATTTTTGCTCAGAGCTGCACGTCCATCAGCCCCCCCAACACCCCCCCCCCCCCCCCCGTACATCACACATTCTGATCTATGTTAGACGCCTACACCTGGGCAACTTAGGTCCCACATCTGCATTCATTCATCCCACCCGTGGTGTCTGTGACATCAATTATGGACATATCACCCTCTGGACTATGTAATTCCTGTATTCTTGATTTCACTAATCACATACATCGACACAAGTGCCATAAAATGATCTTATCATATCTCTGCAAATATTTCCTGAGACAATGGTCACATCATGACCATGCAACACCTCCATAATCATGACTACCTAATGCCAACTGACTCCAGAGACATATTACATAATTAGATTACATATTCTGGCTATACACATTGGTTACCACACATGAGTCCCACATAGTTAAGGATAGTTCCACCCATAATTACTATGACAAGAGGATGTATAGAGCTATTCGTCAAGTACAAGAACAACATATCTTCCCATACTTATAGTTCTGCAGTATGTAAAGACTCACTGAAGAGCTGATCTGGATCTATTAAGGCCCAGTAGCTTGTGCAAATATATATCTGTTCCAGAGCGCCCTCACCCCTCCCTCCGCTTTATGATTAGTGTGCATCTACTATCTTTGCAACGACATTCAGGAACTGAACTGTCCAGACATTTACAATCAATGGGTGGTGCAGGAGCAGTTAAAGAATATATAGTACAGTATATGATAATATGAATGCAACAACATGAGTAGTAGTTGTTAATCTTTAAAAAAAAATTACTTTGCCGGAGCTGTTCATTTTATCTTAATATCGCTTTAACTTTGTATATGCTATACTTTGCTTCACTGTGAACTAGCAGCCTTTTCTACATTCTAGAAAAGAAAATATGATTGTTTTTCACAAATTCTTCGCTAACAATACCAAACAGAAAAATTAGATAAATATGGTAATATAAATCTGTAAGATTCAATAAATACAGTTGGAAGAACAAGAGTAAAGTTATTGAGTGAATGCAAAGAGAAAAACATAAAGAATAAAGAAAACTTCAATCATTAGATCAATTATAATGCAAATTGAAAACTGGGCCCCAACAAAATGAGTTTTCTGTAATTTTTGAGCAAGTGAAGAATGCTTCAAAAATAATGATGATTGGCAGATAATTTGATAAATGAAGAACAGCCAGCTGGAATGATCGATGGTCAGGCGAGTTTTCTTTAGACAGTAAAATGATTATACAAGCAAAAAAATATTTGATTAAACATCAGGAAAAAGGGGTCTGACATTAATCTATGCTTTTATTCAAGACCCGCTGTAAATCTCAGTTCTTTTCAAATTATCCAAAATCCAAGATGTTTTCCAATCTTTATCCACAAAATCTAAGAAGATTTTTAGGAATATTTAGGCTTAAACCCAACTGACATTTAGACTTTCTGAAAACAAACTGGGAACCAATGAGTGCTACCTTATATAGAACCAGTTGGGCTACACACCCACAAAAAATGTAATACAGCCAAAAATCACAACAAAGTGCTACGTACATTGCAAATATTACTTGTGTTCAACTCACAGGTTTCAATGGCATGATATTTGGATTTTCGAGACTGTCATGTTAAGATCAAGGCAACTTGCTAGTTGCAGTGTCACCCCATTCATTTGTATTATTTGAGATTACTTGTGATGTAGCCAGCACTACACTGCGATCTTTGAATGTACGATGAGTCACAGTTTCAAAGTGTAGTCCCAACCTCAAATGAGTTTTCCCACCACAGTCTTTCAATGCTACATCAGTGCTACAGTCCTTTCATTACTAGGAAAATTGGTGATCCCAAAGGTGATAATCTCACCAATCATAACATGAGATGAGCAAATTGATTCTACCGATTCAGAATTCATCCCGAATTTCCCAAAAACTGAGACAAAGAGAAAGATATTCAAATTAGCTTTCCTTCCTAAAAAAAAAAAAGAAAACTAAGCCTATCTGATGCCGGCAAGTATAAGATGTGGTAATTTGCATATATGTTTACTAGAATTGCAGAGCATCGTAGGCTGGACTACAATACTTCTTATGCATACTAGGTGGTCTCCCTATTGAGAAAAAGCACCCCCAAGGCCACTCAGCTAACCAAAACAATTTTCTCTTGAGACACTGAGTATTCTTGACAATTTGGAAGGAGAAGTGTAATACTGGGACATTTAGTACTCTTGTTCTTTCGGAAGGAGAACTGTCATGCATGTCTGAGAAGTGTGTTAACACTTAGAGGATCTTACGATTTTCTGTTTTTGCTTTTTAGTTTTTCACTTCTTGCCTTTCCAGAGTCATAACTTTTCGTTTTATTTTTCCGGATGAGGACAAGTTGTACTTTGGAATTAGAAAAAAAATACAATTCTGCCACATTTTTATGCTTTTTTTTAAGGTGTTCACTACACTGTAAAATTGGCCTGTTAACCTCAGGTCAGTACGATAACAACAATACCGTTTGTATAGTTTTGTCAGGATTCGGGGGCGCTGCGGCCCTCCAGCGGATGTTGGGTGGGTGCGGGCGTTCCCCTGTCCTGACGCTATGCGGCGCTTATCCCGAGTGCAAGCCAGAAAATCCTCTTGTAACACTTAGGTTCCTATAGGGTTAAAGGTTTGGCTAGTTTTACTGGCAGGCGTCCCTGCCAGTAATTTTGGTCCATTCAGGGTGTGGCTGGGATCCCTGCTCCTATCACGCCTTGGGGCTGGGACTCTAGCCAGTATTTAGTTTCACACTCACTATTCATCTGTGCCTGCTATAGAGCCTTGAGCCTAAGCTAGCTACTCTGTGTTTATCCGGTATTCCTGTGACTCTGTACCTTATTCCCTGGTTTCTGCTTCTTTACCTACCTTTTGTGTTATCCTCTGTTTATGCCTTGCTTGGATCCGTTACCTTTTACCCCTTCAGTTCCTGACCTGTTTAGGGTTGCTCCTACTGGTGTTTTGTTTTGGTTGTTTGTCTCGTGTTCCACTTTCTTCAGTGTAATTGCAGTCTTTGGTTGGGGCCGGCCTGTTAAGGAGCCGGGTTCCCCAAAAGGCAGGGACAGTGGTTTGGGAAGAGTGTCAGGGCCTCACTTTGTCTGTGTCATTTGTGTCCCCCTGACCCACTCCTCACAAGTTTTTCTTGTCTTTTAATACCAACAAAAAATGTGAAAGCTTTGTAAAAAAAATGTTTTCTTATTATTGCCATATTCTAGCTCCTATAACTTTTTTTATATTTAATGGAGCTGTGTGATGGCTCATTTTTTGCAGATCAAGCTGTAATTTTTAATAATATCATTTTCAACTGTGTTTGGCTTTTTGATTACTTTTTATTCAATAAAGTGGGGAAAATTGGCTTCTACCGCACAGGGTTTTTTTGCCTTCCTCTGGATCAACTTGTAGGAAAACAGGCCGAACTGGATGGACAGATGTCTTTTTTCGACCTTATAAACTATGTTACTATGTTACTAGGTGAAGTGATGAAAAATGGCAAAATTAATATTTAGAATTTTTTCCATTACGTCATTCACCGTATTGGATAAATATTAATAAAAATAAAAAGATAAAGATAAAAATTCTACTTTTTTAAAGTCACCCTATGTATTCTGTGATGGGTATTTATCCATCACAGAAAACACCATTCACTGTATTCAAATACAGTGTTGACAGCTGCAGGCCTGTATTGGAATATACCAGTGATAGGTATCATAGTCTGTTTGAGGGTCCGGGCTATCACTGGTATTTTACAGCTTCTCCAAACTCAGCCAGGGAAGGCAGTTACAAGGTGCAGGAGTGCGCGGTTTCCGCATTTTCATTACTTAGATGCTGTGGTTAAATGTGAGGGGGTTCAATGTCTGCGATCAGACTTATGGCTGATCACAGACATTTGTCCTGTGCCCTGTAAACAGCAGAAACCTGGTGGCTATGGTGCCCATTGCACTTACGAGCAGCGCCATCACTAAAGTGATGGCAAAATCACGGGACTCAACAGTTATTTGCAAAATCAGAAGGACGCTTTATTTGGTATCCACATTGTTAATTAAGGCCAACATTAACGTTTCGGTCCTCCCGGACCTTGATCACGGCCTACAATATATACATTAAACACAATTAGTAAAAGACAATATGACAAAATTAGTTAAAGTTAACAATTACAAAGCACAAGACATATAATATATTATTTACAATGTGATACAAAACAATGAACAGTTATACACTTTTAGTGATAGGAGTCGGTCAAAAAAGTCGCCAGAATATGCAAAGTGTCAGACAGAACAATGTTATCCAAGATAATAAAATTATCTGGACTGAATAGATCCTAGGTAATAGGTAATAGGAGTATGTATATACTTATAAGAGATAGAATGATAGTCTCATTGCTAGAAATAACATTATTGTGTGGGTATAGTGATAAAAGGTAAATATATTGTATATAAGAACCACATGGAGGACTGCTATTAAATATATCCCTTCCTAAAACCGGGCTAAACACACCAAGTTGCTATAGATATATCCAGTATTAACCAATATTATAGGTGATTACTCACAGAATTGAACAGTACAAAAGACATTGTACAGAAGAGTAGAACTGGTACATACCGTTGGTGTAAAGTGGGAGCCTATGAAGTGGCGTCCATAGCACTGTAAGGCGCCTGCGCCGATATTTATGCTGGAGAAGGCGCGCTGAAATGATGCCGGAGCTGGTCACATGACCGCACGTACCGGTACGCGCGCATGTGCAGAGGGACTGAGGGCAAAGTAGAAACTGATCTTGCCCTTACTCCATAGCGCTAATAGTACATCATAGAGCAACTATACAGTAGGCCACATAAGTAGTAAAATTAAAGTATAATGGAACGTGAATCGACAGAGAAATACATTCTATCATTGATTTAAACCGTAAGGGACATTTTCCAGTTCCTTCTAACCTTAGCAATGTCGAAATACAATCTTTAAAGCACTTGCAGAATGATAAGTCAATCACTATAAAGCAGGCGGACAAAGGGGGAGCAATAGTGATTTATGGACACCACTTATTATCTTCAGGAGGTCCATAGACAGTTGTCAGATACATCTACATACCAACTAGTTCAGTCTAATCCTACAACACAAATTAGACATCAAATAACTACCGTTCTAGACGAGTACCTTGAATTTGGGGTTATTGATCAAATGACATCTACCTATCTATGTAATGAACATCCTATCATTCCTGCCTTCTACATTCTCCCGAAAATCCATTACAGCGCTATGGACGCCACTTCATAGGCTCCCACTTTACACCAACGGTATGTACCAGTTCTACTCTTCTGTACAATGTCTTTTGTACTGTTCAATTCTGTGAGTAATCACCTATAATATTGGTTAATACTGGATATATCTATAGCAACTTTGTGTGTTTAGCCCGGTTTTAGGAAGGGATATATTTAATAGCAGTCCTCCATGTGGTTCTTATATACAATATATTTACCTTTTAGCACTATACCCACACAATAATGTTATTTCTAGCAATGAGGCTATCATTCTATCTCTTATAAGTATATACATACTCCTATTACCTATTACTTGGGATCTATTCAGTCCAGATAATTTTATTATCTTGGATAACATTGTTCTGTTTGCCACTTTGCATATTCTTGCGACATTTTTGACCGACTCCTTTCACTAACAGTGTATAACTGTTCATTGTTTTGTGTCACGTTGTAAATAATATATTATATGTTTTGTGCTTTGTAATTGTTAACTGTAACTAATGTTGTCATATTGTCTTTTACTAATTGTGTTGTAGGCCGTGTATATATTGTAGGACATGATCAAGGTCCGGGAGGACCGAAACATTAACGTTGGCCTTATTTAACAATGTGGATGCCAAATAAAGCGTCCTTCTGATTTTGCAAATAACTGATGAGTGCCGTGATTTTGCCTTCTCTTGGATATTGGGAGTTCTCCTGATCACAGCACACCGATTGATACACTTGTGGTGTTCCAACCAATTTGTTTTTGTTTATCACTAAAGTCATGACTTCCATTGTACATGCATGACGGAAGTCGTGGAGGGGTTAAACATATTTTTTTCTGTATTTTTAAATCAATTTTCCACATCACTATACTTAAAAAATAAAATCCTACAATTTTTGTATTGACTTATGATTATAGGCAGGATTACCATGACAGATACCATCTTTGTATAGATAACACAGAATCCACTATACAAAATAGCTGATGATCACAACTTATTTTCTCCCCTTGTACAGTGAGTTTATTGTGTCTGTGGCCAATGTGGCTGCATCAAAGTCTTTTTCTAAACAGGAATTATTTAAATATTAATATTATAATTATTGTTTTGAACCAAGGACAGGGCTGCCCTTAAAGGGATTGTCTCACTTCAGCAAATAGCATTTATTATGTAGATGCAGTTAATACAAGGCACTTACTAATGTATTGTTATTATCCATATGGCCTCCTTTGCATAATCACATTATGCAATGATTGTTTCCATGGTTACAACCAGCCTGCAATCCAGCAGCGGTGGTCATGCTTGTACACTATAAGAAAAAGCCCCAGCCTATGTGCACTTTCCTATGGTGTGCAAGTACGACTACCACTGATGGATTGCAGGGTAGTTGTAACCATGAAAACAAGCAGTGTATAATGTGATGGACAAATAAATCCAGCCAGCAAAGGAAGCAATATGGACAATCACAATACATTAGTAAGTGCCTTGTATTAACTTTTTCTACAAAATAAATGCTATTTGATGAAGTGAGACAACCCCTTTAAGGGTGCAGGAGCAGCTCATCTATACCCACACTCATAGTATTTGTTTGTACTGTATAGCAGCATTACTTAGGAATTCTGTACATATATTATTATACTGTATATTACACTATACATAAACAGCTGTATGGGACTGTTATTTGAGCGCTATCCTGTATGATGCTGATAATATGGAAATACATAGTATTAAATAAAGTACAATTAATTATTTGTACTCTGTCGGGGGAACTAACAGACAGAAGGAACAACTTAGGGCACCATCCAACATATGCTCGACCTAAAAGACATACATATCAACATAGGGTTGGCAGCAGTAAAAGAGCCTTCTAGCCTGCCCTTATGTTATTATTACTCATCTTCGAATATACACGTGTTTATCCCAGGCATGTTTAAATTCACTTACTGTCGATTTCCTAACCACATGTCCTGGGAGTTTTGTCCTTCCAATATATGTAACATAGTGTACAGCTGCAGCATTCGCCAAGCAAACCAATATGTATCAACAGGTATCCTCAATGTAAGGGCGGGTTTGCATTGGCGTTATGGCATTCCGATATAGGTTCCGTTATAACAGAGTTAAAACAGCATATCGCAGAATATTAGGACAGAAAACAAAACGGAAGCCTGTAAGAGGCATTTCGTTTTGCTCCGTCCTAATACATGTCTGTGGGGACACATAACAGTTCAGTTTGGGTCCGTTATACATGACAGAAAAAATAGTCCTGTCAAGTAAAGATTAATTGCCAACACCAATGAGAATCTGCCCTGACAGAGTTATTCCTAAATAAATGAAGTGGTTGGAAATCACAAGTACACTAGATGATGTTGCCTTATTATTAGTGTTTAGCGAGCATGCTCGGCCGAACTCGCAATGCTCGAGTCTCTTCCCCGCACTGTAATGTTGATTTGTACGCTAATGCTACGCATTGTATGCTAATGAGTACGAATTTGTATACTAATTAGGGATGAGCGAACAGAACCGTAACGAACCAGATTCGTTACGAACTTTCCCAAAAGTTCGGTTCGTCACCGAACCGAATTTTGAGAAAGTTCGTAACGAATCTGGTTAAAATAACCGCGACGCAAAATATATGCATATTTATTGAGAATGTACGCTAATGCGTTAGAATTCATAAAATGCGTAAACATTAACGAACATTCTCAAATATGCGTATATTTAGGGTATGGAATATGCCGTATTTCTTACCCTAAATATACGCATATTTGAGAATGTTCACTAATGTGTACACGCATTAGCGTACGCATTAGTGTACATTCTAAAATATGCGTATATTTTGCGTCGCCGTTATTTTGAGCGAACCGAACCGTAACAAACCAGATTCTTAACAAATCTGGTAAACAAAAAAACGGCGACGCAAAACTGTACTTTTTTCACAGAATAGACCAGGATACAAGGGATTATTACTCCTATAATCCCTTGTTTCCTGGTTTTCTGTGAAAAAAGATGTGTGACGTCACCCACACAGACCAGGAAGTGCCTGAGCGCGCCGACATCCAAGAGAAAGGAGCTCAATAGATAGAGAGGGAAAAGAGATAGCTAGATAGATCGATAGATAGATAGATAGATAGATAGATAGATAGATAGTCAAACAAGTAGATAGATACAGGGAGAGATAGAGAAGAAATAGAAAGGGTTAGTGAGAGAAGCAGGAGAGAGGAAGAGAAAGCTAGATATAGAAGTTAAGGTGATAGATAGAGAAAGAGGCTGAGAAAGCAAGAGATAGGTAGAGATAGGGACAGGAAGTCATATAAATAAAAAAATTTTGACATCTAGGGAGAGATATGGTGAGAAAAAAAAAATAGTGAGAGAAAAGAGTCAGGACAGGTAGCATTCCTGTTCCGTGACCGTACACGCTACACGTTGCTGCTCAGCTGGGTGCCGTCAACCCCGTTTAGCCACAACAAAAAAAAAGGTTAAAAAAAACTCCAAAAAAAAAGTTATAAACAAAGTTTAAAAAAAAAAAGAAGTTTAAAAAAGTTTTAAAAAAATTAAAAAAAATTAAAAAAAGTTAAAAAAATAAAGTTTAAAAAAAAAGATAAAAACAAAGTTATAAAAAAAATTAAAGTTTAAAAAAGTATAAAAAAATACATCATTAAATTTTCCCCACACAATAAAAAAATGTCCAAGCGTCCTACTTCCAGCACTTCCCAGGCAAGGAGTGCAACAGGAGGCGGTGAGGGTAGGAGAAGTGGCAGCACCAGGCCCGGTGGCAGCCGGGGTAACAGGCGTGGCAGCAGGGTGCAGCTACCCCTGACGGCCACTGGTCAAGTAAGAACCACACAGCCAGCGGTTCTAGATTGGCTTACCCAATTCTCCAATTCCACCGCCCAAAGCTCCCAAACGAGGAGTCAAGCATCCGCTGGATCATCTGACACCACCCTTACATGGGACGGTCAGCGAGAGTCCTCTGCCCCATCCCCTGTTATTAGAATGCCACTCTCCTTTGGGGCACCTTCTGCCAGGGAACTCTTTGTAAACCTTGATCTGCCCTTGGAGTCTCTACCACTTTTTAGTGATGAGGAGGAGGAAGAGGAGGAAGTCCACCAAAGTCAGCGGGTGGAACGTACTGAGACTCCAGAGGAGGTGTTGGCTGTAAGCAGTCAACAGAGCCAGGGAGGGGCATCCAGTGCCACACCTGATATCCTGTCCCAGCCACCAGAGGAAAGTAGCAGTGGTCCTGACTTTTACGATGATGTCGCTGATCGGACGTGGCGCCCTCAAGCAGCATTATCCTCAGCATCATCAGTGGAGGAAATAGAGGTGCCACCGACACAGCAACATCCCACTATTGCAAGCAACCGAGGCACAAGAGGGAGGAGTAGAAGAGAAGCTACCAGGCAGAGATCACCCTCTCAAAGCCTTGGTCCTGAGAGGGCACCCTCAGGCAGCAGTGGCAGTCAACAGCCAGCAAGACCCCCCGTGGCTGTCAGCAAACCACGGTCCTCAGTCGTCTGGCAGTTCTTCCGCCTGGGGAAAGCTAAGCACATCGCTTTGTGCCTGCTGTGCAATGAGAGGGTCAGTCGTGGTAGGGGTGATAATCTCGGGACAACATCCATGCGAAAGCATATGGAAAGGCAACACCAACAGGCCTGGAAGAACCGTGACCCCAATACCACCTCCTGTCAGGATGCACCATACACTGCAGATCCCATCATGCAGCATCCTCTCAGTGGAACTCAGGGCTTGTCAGCCTCAGTTGCCAGCAGCAGCACAGTGTCACTGCCATGTACACCGCTAATGAGGCAGCAATCCCTGACTGAGTCCATGGGCAGACGTCAGGTGTATTCCAGCAGCCATCCCATGGCCCAGAAACTGAACGGACACCTGGTTAAGCTGCTGGTGCTTCAGTCCCTGCCCTTCAACCTCGTGGACTCCCAGCCTTTCAGAGAGGGAGGCAAAACTGGGGTACTACCGGGACCTACTCACCAGACAGCTGGTCTCTACTTACCAGCGAGACCAGCCAGGTTCCCAGACAACATCCGCTCGGGGGGAACCAGCGCGCTCCACTACCACCACCACTAGTGGAGGCGTGAGAAGTTGCTACAGCCTCCAAACGCTGATGAGCGATTTCATGCAGCCAGCTGCTGAAGAGGGGACACAACATCGGACTCATGGCGTGGACCAGCATGAGCTCACCCACCAGGTCACTGCCTACCTGGATTGTACCCTGCCCCAAAGTGTCACCAACCCCGTGCAGTACTGGGCAGAGAAACTGGACATTTGGCCTCAACTGGCAGAGTTTTCTTTGGCTCTGCTGTCCTGCCCAGCCAGTAGTGTTGCGTCAGAGAGGGTGTTCAGTGTGGCGGGTAACATCGTAACACCGCAAAGAACGAGGCTCTCTTGCCACAGTGTTGAGATGCTGACTTTTATAAAGATGAATCGTGCCTGGATTACATCGGATTATACCACCCCCCTGCCTGATGTGAATGACTAAGTCATCAGTCACCCGTCTTGCATGGCAATCAGTGTGTCCAAGAAAATGACCTTAAGATCCCAAATATGTGCCCAACGTAAAAATCCGTAATTTAACTTTAAGTAATGTTTCCCCCTTAGACCCAAAATTTAAAAAAAAATCACCTTAAAAATTCCCTACTTAATTCGGATACATTTAAATAAACAGAACCCCATCTCCAAATTTAATGCCCATGGTGTGTTGGCCATTTAACATCTCCACACCAGCTTAATGCCTCACACCGGTGCACCGTCCAACCCATACCCAAGAACAGTACCATCCCTAAAATAATCCCCACGACTATGCTTCACAAAGTGGGGATTTCACCTTTTGTGAACTATAGCCGTGGGGTTCTATCCCTGGCACCCGTGCCAAGGAACACTACTCACCGTTTTGTGAGCGGGTACTAACTGTTCTTGAGGTATTTTGTTGATATCATGAGAGTAGTAAAATCTCGCACCGCAAATCCCGATGGGGTTCTTCTCTGTGCGAATGATTTCACGCCTCTCATGCAGTCACGCGTGGAATAAGGCTGTCTATGGGGTATATATCACGGAGGCTGCTGTCCTTCAGCTGTGATATAAAAAACCTCCACAGTTAGTTACAGCAACGAACAGTGGCTGAAAGGCAGGTTAACTTGCCTTATTTACGGGTGCCTTTACAATGGGATGCTTTTTTGGGGTTCTCTGCTGCCTAAAATCCACAGCGCATCGTTGGCTGATTTTATGCCACCTTCAGTACTATGGGGCTGGACGCAAATACCCAGTTCAGCGCAGAACTGCGTATGTCCGGACGGCACCATAGTACTGAACGCCGTTTGGTGAACGGTATAAAAATGCCCTGTGGATTTTACTCAGCAGACCCGCAGCCCCATGTGAAGGTACCCATAGGGTGAGGTTTTTTGGGAGTGACCAAAGAGAGGGCGGGAAGGTCACTCCCATACCCCATCAGGGGTTTTTCCCCTACCCACTTTAAAAGATAAGTCCAGGCAATTAATAACTTTCTGTGCCCTTACTTGACCCAGAAACTTAGGCCCCATTCACACGACTGTAAGTGAATGGGGCCGTATCTGTCCACAATTTTGCGGATAGATACGGCCCCATTCACTTACGGTCGTGTGAATGGGGCCTTATAAATTGCACGGACTTATCCTTTAAGCCAGCTGGTGACAGCACTAAAAAAACACAAAAGCATACATCCATTGGGTTGGGCGCTGCACTCGGTTAGGACATCAAACTGGTGTAACAAAGATATATATATATATGTCTTGCCAACAGCCATAGGCCCAGATTCAACAGGTTTTACACCAGAGTAGTTGCGTCAATTTGTAAAGCGAGTGCCAGTGAGGTGTCCATTTCATGAAAATTGGACACGTATTTTTGGATAATGGAACTGGCATAAAGCCTTCTTGAATCTGTGCCTTTTTAAATGTCCTTTCTTTACCTCATAGATTCTGTGGGTGAGGTTGTCTGTCTATTTCACCGTATCCGTATCCTACTAGACTAGCTGTAATGTTAGAGGGTTTTTTTTAACGTTGACTGTCCTGTGCTGAACTCAACATCAACATTTTGTCGTGTATAAAAACTGATTTTTACAAACGTGCATATTCTTAGCTTCCAACTTCAGTTCTCTGTACTAGGCCCTTCTGGGTCCAAAAGAATACTGCTCCTACTAATGTCCCCACCGTCAATTATCTATTTGAAAACATACTGTGTGCAATCAAGTGCTGCCTCCTCCTCAACTTGTCTCTTCTCAACCCTACTGGTTCACCACCAGGCCCTCAAAAATAATGTTTTCAAGGGTCTGTTCACCACCAGGCCATCAAAAATAATGTTTTCAAGGGTCTGTTCCACACCAGGCCTTCTACCATAATGTTTTCAAGGGTCTGTTCACCACCAGTCCCTCAAATATAATTTTTTCAAGGGACTGTTCACCACCAGGTCTTCAATCATAATGTTTTCAAGGGTCTGTTCACCACCAGGCCTTCAACCATAATGTTTTCAGGGGTCTGTTCATCACTAGGCCTTCAACCATAATGTTTTCAGGGGTCTGTTCACCACCAGTCCCTAAAAAAAATGTGTTTTCAGGGGTCTGTTCACTACCAGGCCCTCAAAAATACTGTTTTTAAGGGTCTGTTCACTACCAGGCCTTCAACCATAATGTTTTCAGGGGTCTGTTCACCACCAGGCCTTCAACCATAATGTTTTCAACGGTCAGCTCACCAGCAGGCCGTCAATCTTAATTTTTCACGGGTGTGTCTAATGCCCTCCTTTATGTGTAATAAAGGTGTATCGGAGTGCCTGTTCCTTGTAATTTTTGGCTGGACTTGAGCTTTACGTACAAGTCAATATATGTTTCATAACAATATTTCTTCAAAGTATGTCAGGAAGGGGTTAAAGTTTTTAAAAAAAACACAAAACACAGGTTTAAAGAAAAATATTTTAACAATAACAAATTATAAATAAAATAAAAAATAAAATAAATATTAAACAGGAGGTTGACGACGTCTCGCCAACATGGCTTGCATACCCAACACCTCTAATTGCAGGCTGCGTTGTATGCGGGAGGCAGCATAGAGCCGATCATTGACCCTTCTGAGGGCTGCCTCCAATTCGAAGTCTGTGGGGATAGCTGTAGGGGTGGAAACATTAATACAATTAGTATTATCTAGTTAAAGGGGTTGTCGCACAAAAAATATTCTAAACTTTCAAAGCAGCACCTGGATTTGAATACTTTAGCAGTTACATGTCATTAAATATTTTGTATATCTACTCGAACTGACTCAGTTATTCAGTGAAATGTATTTTTATTGAGCCTTTTTTTTCTTATGTCTTAGAACTGCTCACTGAGAAGGCCGCACATGCTCAGTTTAAATCTTCACTGCCTCCTCAATCTTAAACTGCCTCCTGTCCTGAGCTGTGATAGGGAGAGATGGACACGAGTCCTGACATGCAGCAGAATAGACACTAGTCACACTACCCTTCAGTAACCAGCTTGATGTAGCAGAGTAATTGGGGCAGATCTCTGGATCTATGTGAGGTCAGGGCTGTTTCTCGCTTTGTTAAAAAGAGATTGGCAATGTACTATAATAATATTATGTGATGTATGTCACATTTTTGTTAAATATTTTTTGGGTAACACAAGTTTCTACTTCTTTCACTACCTTGATTTTAAAATTATAGTGATATGTCTGCTTCACTAACCACTTGGAGAACATAATGTGTTCACAGTCTAGTTATCAATAACATGTTGGGTGGCATGATCCTAGTGCTTGAAAATATTACACTTCAGTTAATTAGGGGTTCGTACTTACGGGATATCCATACTGGGTGGTCCTCCCAGGGTCCTGGGGAAAACTCAGCTTCCTCCCTGACGGTTGGAGCTACAAAAGATAAAGCATAAATTTAGTTTATATTTTGAAGACAGAAGTTCCACCCATTACATTTTTTATTTTACCTACCTTCTACCTCAGTTAGCTGGGCTGGTGGTGTATTAGGGGCCGGTGGGCTCCTCTCAGGGTGGGGTTGAGGGGCAGAGGAGCTGTCAAAATTTAAATAATGGCATTACATTCAACTCAAATGAACAGTTGTATTATTCTGATGTTGATACATGTGAATAGTTTGGGTCTGGATCCCATTCCTAACCACTAGTGCTCTTATATCACTGCTGTTGCACTAAAACATAGCCTGGATTAAAAATAAATTAAATATGTTTACACTTTCTAGAAGGTCCTTCAGGGCCGTCCGGGCACGACGCTGCCGGCGACGTTCGTGACTTCGTTGACGTTGCTCTGCAAGATAAATCCATACACAATTGTTATGATGATGTGCGTTTTAATACTAACACTTTATACTACTATGAAGATATTATGGGTAAGAGGAGGGCGATATGATGTGGAGTGGGCATTTCATGTGAAGGGATCATCATAGAATATCTGGGGTGCATAATTGATGGAGGGAGCATTTGTTGGGAGGGGTGGGGGGTTGAATGAATGAATAAAAGATGTCTGTGTATCACACAAGGGAAATTACTGGGAAGGGGTACGTATCTGAGAATACCTTCACTTGTTTGAGTGGAGTTAGAGGCGTGGCCTAGCATGAAAGAAAATTTCTGCAGCGCACCACGCACGCCCACGTTGTCCTTCTATACGGTTTTCATTATTGGCACTGGTATCAGGGTTGCCAACCACAATTTTTTTTTCTGGACAACTTTGGACAACTTATCCCAAAATCACGGACGGCCAACATTTTTTAAGGAAAAAGTTGAAAACCATAATGAAGGATAAATATAAAGTAATAAAGGTCTATAGCTCAATATACTGATCAGAACTCATTACCACCATTTACTGTGAGCTGTAAAATGATGATAATTACCACCAAAATAATCTAGTATCACCAGCCTCTAAAAAATCACGGACACCTCTATTTTTTTCACGGTCATAGGAAAAAAATTGCCTATTTTTACGGACTGTCCAGAAATTTGTGGACGGTTGGCAACCCTGACTGGTATATATACAATACAGTACACTAATTTATTAACATGATTTTACTTTTCAAATATTTTGTTACTTACCCCTTCTTATCTCCTCCCGTATCTCCTTTAGACACTCTGGGGTTTTTATTTTGAGATCCGACCATCGGCGTTGTATCTGACCCGGGGTCCGCACAGTCCTACACCGATGTAGCAGGCCTCGGATCACCACCTCTATGACCTCCTTTTTGTGGACATGTTGATGGCGGTGTGGGCCATCATATTTCTCCCTGTCCATAACACGGACCATGTATTTCAGCTCATCAGAGCTAAACGCAGCTGCTCGTCTTGCCATCGCTATGCCTCTACGTCGTGCGTGCGTACGTACGTACGAATAGTACGCTAAAGATTTGTACGCTAATGCGTACGTATTCAGTTAAGTAGCGTACCTTTGACAACGCTAGACTGTATGTTCGTTACTTGAGTAGGAATGTTCGCAGACGCAGTGTATTTGTACGCTAATGCGTACATATTCAGTTAAGTAGCGTACCTTTGACAACGCTACACTGTATGTTCGTTACTTGAGTAGGAATGTTCGCATTAGCGTACGCATTAGTGTAAATTCTCAAATATGCGTATATTTTGCGTTGCCGTTGTTGAAGTCACTTTGATTTTTTCAACTTTTTTCATTGTAATAGCAACTGCAAGTAAACGAAACTATACCCTACCAGACTCCCATTATTGTTGCAGCAATTATTCAGCCGTTATAGCAAGGTTCTTTTTAGTTTCGGTTCGTACGAATCCGAACTTCAGTTAAATTCGCCAAACCGAACTTTTCAAAAGTTCGCTCATCCCTAAAACTAATGCATACGCATTGTGTGCTAATGCGCACAAATTCAGTTAATTAACATACTTTTACGAGTGAAAGGAGTAAAAGAGGAGAAGTCGCGATTCTGACCTTTTTCTATTAACCAGACACCCTCCCCTCTTCCGAGTGGGAGGTGCCTGGTTTAGTCCCATTGACTAACATTATGCTCGGGTGCTCGGCCGAGCACTTGAGCAACCCCTAGTGCTCGGCCAGAGCACCTGAGCATACGAGCACAGAGGTGCTCGCTCAACATTACTTATTATAAATAGGAAAGTAAGGACAAAATTTTAATTCAATTTTTGCTATGTAGCATCCTCTTATGATGTTTTCAATCATTCTAAATAAATTTTTATTCAATACTATTCTTAGGGTAATACAGAGTTGACAAGTCTTTGGTTAAAATAGTCATGACAGCCATGCCACATCCATTTTGCAAATGAATGCTACTATTCATAGGATGAACTTGTTTGTGACCTGACAGTATAAGCTATACTTATCTGTCTGTACTGGATCGAACCAATTTAGATCACAAAACAAAGTGCATATTTTTTGCCTTTTCTATGTAGTTGAAAAACATATTTCCACTAAAGATCCATAATAAACTCCATCCTCTGAAAGCCGCATCACAGAGAACATTTTTCCTTTTCTGTTTCTCCATTAGTGTCTTTGTCACCATGGAGACCACAAAGAGATTCAACAATGAAACTTGTTTGATGTCCCCATACTCCCTGAGGCTCAGAATTATAACTATAATCAATTTTCCACCGAATCCAAATATTTAGAAGTACAGTCTATAGAATACACACACAGTATTGTCAGAGCCAGGCTTCTTTGTCCCCAATAGGAAAGTGACAATGTTTCATGACCTACAGACACAGCAGGTGAGATAATTAACCTCCATTATAAAATAAATATTTCCAGGAAAACAATGTAACTGTGCACTAAGGTGGTAGTATGTAGTAAATGGGGTGGTTATGTGTCAATGTCATTCAGGACAAGATAAATCATCCCTCACATTGTAAAGTAAGGCTACTTTCACACTAGCGGCAGTGGATTCCGGAAGGCTGTTCCGGCGGGTGAACAGCCTGCCGGATCCGTGCTGCCGCTGGTACACGTGTGGGGCCGGAACTACGCTCCGGCCCCATTCACTATAATGGGGGGAGGGCCACGGTTTCGGCCGCAGCACGGTAAACTTGCAGAGAGGCGGCCGGACCAAAACTACGACACATTATATCCAGTATATCAGGAGATATAGCTGTTAGAAATCAAGTCGGGAGAGAAAGCTGTTTTTAGTTTCACTTTCAGCTGGGCACTTGGGAGCTGTTTTCCAGCAGAATAAAAGTGATTTTTTTTGAACATGGAATACAGACACAAGGTGCACACAGGTATGTCTGGGATGTGTCTGCAATCTTCTGTGGGGCACTGTTGTTAGTTATATAGGTGAAAAACAGGTAAAAGACTCTTTTTAAGCACCATATAAGAGCTGTGCATATGCAGTAATAAAATTTGGCATGCAGGTTTTCTTTTATAGCCACTTAATCAGGTTTATTTTCCCTTTTTTGCAGTTGGATGTAATGTAGTAGTAAAAATATAGATTAAAATATTTTGTGTATACTGTATATCGATGCAAAAACAATCAACAGCTAGAGAGGCTAACCTACAGTATACTTTCTCCAAAAGCAAATAGTGTACGCTATTAACACTTAAAGAAAATGTGTAAGCTATATACTATTTCCTAATTAAAACACAAAGTGTGATTATAGAGTTCATCATTGTACGTACAGTATATCATTGTTTCCTGAACATGATAATGGGATCAACCATCTTGCCTTAGCTGTGTTGTTCACCGTATTTAGACATATAGACATATGAATCAGTTTAACAACAAATATGCATCATCTATATCAGGGGTAGGGAACCTCCGGCTCTCCAGCTGTTGTGAAACTACAACTCCCAGCAAGCATACTCGCTCTGCTCTTCTAAGAACTCTCATAGAAATGAATGAAGCATGCTGGGAATTGTAGTTTCACAACAGCTGGAGAGCCGGAGGTTCCCTACCCCTGATCTATATCATCATAAAATAAGCCTGAGGGAGTGATTTATCATTATAGGTGTATTTGAGGATAATTTGTAGACTAGAGTTTCTATGCATAAATGCACCAAGTTTATGAAAGTGATGCACTGTAATAATAAACAAGGCGCAAATGAATGTGGTTATGACAATTTCAATGACAGAACTTCTGGGCATGACTGGTATGGAGCTGTGATCGCTAGCGGGGGTGACTGCTGTATTAACATGCAGCGATCTCCTCCAGAGTAGGGAAGGAGCAATTGCTAATGTCATCACTCTTCCCCATACAGTCTTGTTGTTTCCTGGCAGCAGATCGTGTTTACACAGCACCATCTGCTACTGGGAAACAATAATCTAACTGAAATTTTAACCAAATTTTCACTCCAAATCTGTAGGTAGTGCTGAAAGATGCAGTGCTCAAAAAGTAGCAAAATATTTGTGAGTTTTAAAAGTTATCTCACTAATTAAAAATAGTTTTACTCACGTGCATGGAGGACTTTTTTCCTTTTATGTGGGAGGGCATTAGCTCAGAGAGATAGACAGTGAATTTAAAAGTAGAGATGAATGAATGCTTTACTATGACATCAGTAAGACAGCACTGAATAGAGGGAAAGCGAGCAGTGACGCTACTGAAAATGTCTAACAGTTTGTAAACAAGCAGCACCAGGAGGGCTGGAGGTGCACCGCAGAGATCGGAGAATGTGTTGGGTATAACATCATATTTTATTTTAGATTATTGCAGGGTTTGCCTGATATTTTTTATCTCACACCACTTCTTTAAGGTCCTTTTTACATTGACTGTTTCCCATTAATTTCTGTGTAAAGGGGCCGACAATCAACTGCTCATTCATTGGGTGATTACATCTCTCAGGCTGCTTTAATATTGACATGTGTGGTCTGTGTGATGGTCAGCTTTCTCAGACCAACCATGGCACACATGAGCAGAACTCACTTATAGTGATCTATCCTGTAAGTTCCAGTCCATCCGTGGGTCTAACATAGTAACATAGTAACATAGTTTATAAGGCCGAAAAAAGACATCTGTCCATCCAGTTCGGCCCGTTTTCCTACAAGTTGATCCAGAGGAAGGCAAAAAAACCCTGTGAGGTAGAAGCCAATTTTACCCACTTTAGGGAAAAAAAATCCTTCCCGACTCCAATCAGGCAATTAGAATAATTCCCTGGATCAGCGACCCATCTCTAGTAACTATAACCTGTAACATTATTACCCTCCAGAAATACATCTAGGCCCCTCTTGAACTCTTTTAGTGAACTTACCATCATCACCTCCTCAGGCAGAGAGTTCCATAGTTTCACTGCTCTTACCATAAAGAATCCTCTTCTATGTTTGTGTACAAACCTTCTTTCCTGCAGACGCAGAGGATGTCCCCTTGTCACAGTCACAGTCCTGGGGATAAATAGATCATGGGAGAGATCTCTGTACTGACCCCTGAGATATTTATACATCGTTATTAGATCTCCCCTCAGTCGTCTTTTTTCTAAAGTGAATAATTGCCCTCCTCTGAACCCTCTCCAGCTCTGCTATGTCTGCCTTGTTCACAGGAGCCCATAACTGTACACAGTACTCCATGTGTGGTCTGACTAGTGATTTGTAAAGTGGCAGGACTATGTTCTCATCACGGGCATCTATGCCTCTTTTGATGCAACCCATTATCTTATTGGCCTTGGCAGCAGCTGTCTGACAGGGCCAAGCAGCTCACTCTATCTGCTGCTGGCCCTGTCAGCGCTGCAAATCCCGCTCCTGCACCGTGGGAGTGCCTTCTTCACTGCGCCTGCGCCGATGACGTCACACTACAGCTGGAAAAGAAGGCGGAGCCGTGGGTCCGTCATTCAGCGCAGGCGCAGTGAGTGCCGCTGGCTTCCTTACTGCGCCTGCGCCGAATGACGGACTCACGGCGCAGGCGCGGGATTTGCAGCGCTGACAGGGCCAGCAGCAGATAGAGTGAGCTCCCTGGCCCTGTCAATCAGCGCTGATGACGACATATAGGAGGTGGGGAAAACGGTGCTACTAGGTGCAGGGTTACCGCCCCTTGCACCTAGTAAAGGTAATTTGCATATTACAAAAGTAGATTTTTTTAAAAAACGGGAACACAAAGCTTAAAAAGAAGACCATATTAGACATCAGATGACATTTGCGCATTGCAAATGTCATCTGGTTTAATATGGTCAAACTAGGTGACAGAAACCCTTTAATTAATTTACACAGTTTAGTGTCATCTGCAAACATTTATGTTTTACTGTGCAAGCCATCTACAAGATCATTAATAAATATATTGTAGAGAATAGGGCCCAATACTGACCCCTGTGGTACCCCACTAGTGACAGTGACCCAATCTGAGTATGTACCATTAATAACCACCCTCTGTTTTCTATCACTGAGCCAGTTACTTACCCACATACAGACATTTTCTCCTAGGCCAAGCATTCTCATTTTATATACTAACCTTTTATGTGGTACCGTGTCAAATGCTTTGGAGAAGTCCAGATATACGACATCCATTGATTCGCCGCGGTCCAGTCTAGAACTTACCCCCTCATAGACACTGATTAAATTGGTTTGATGTGACCGATCCCTCATGAAGCCATGCTGATATGGAGTTATTTGCTTATTTTCATTGAGGTACTCCAAGATAGCATCTCTTAGAAAACCCTCAAACAGTTTACCCACGACAGATGTTAAACTTTCCGGCCTATAGTTTACAGGCTCTGTTTTTGAACCCTTTTTGAATATTGGCACCACATCTGCTATGCGCCAATCCTGTGGAACACTCCCTGTCAGTATAGAGTCCTTAAATATCAGAAATAAGGGTCTGGCTATGACATTACTTAATTCTCTTAGGATACAGGGGTGTATGCCATCCGGTCCTGGCGATTTGTCTATTTTAATCTTTTTAAGATGCCGCTGTACTTCTTCCTGGGTCAGACAGGGCACTTTTAATGGGGAATTTACTTTTATATTCTGCATTTCATCTGACAGTTTATTTTCCTCCGTGAATACAGTGGACAAAAAAAATATTTAGTAGCTTTGCTTTCTCCTCATCGCTCTCTGCAACTTCCCCCTCATTACTCTGTAAGGGGCCAACACCTTCAGGTTTATACTTTTTACCATTTATATAATTAAATAACATTTTAAAGTTAGTTTTACTCTCTTTGGCGATTAATCTCTTGGTCTCTAGTTTGGCGGTTTTATTTGTCTTTTACATATTCTATTTTTTTCCTTATAGTTTTTGAATGCTTCCTCTCTCCCCTCCTGTTTTAGTGATTTAAATGCTTTCTGTTTGTCATTTATTGCATTCTTTACAGTTCTATTTATCCACATTTGTTTTTTCTTGTTCCTTAAAGGGATTCTGTCAGCAGGATATGGGGTATAGAGATAATGACATCTCTGTATCGGCCTTACTGCTGTCATTCCAAATATGTATACTCTTACTGTTATGAAAGCTGTATTTTGCTTAAAAAAAGCATTTTTATTCATATTATAATTACTTACATAAGGAGCCCAAGGGGATGTCCTGTGGGCCGTTGGAGCCCGGCCACGCCGCATATTTTCGAGCCCAGCACCGCCCACCCGCTAATTATTCACGCCCCTTCATCGCTGTGTTCTCCTCCGGCTGCGGTGCATCTTGCGCATGCGCCGTACATACCAGAGTCTGCGCCGCAGCGGGAGGAGAACACAGCGATGAAGGGGCGTGAATAATTAGCGGGAGGGCGGTGCTGGGCTCGAAAATATGCGGCGTGGCCAGGTTCCAACGGCCCACAGGACATCCCCTTGGGCTCCTTATGTAAGTAATTATAATATGAATAAAAACGCTTTTTTAAGCAAAATACAGCTTTCATAACCGTAAGAGTAACATATTTGGAATGACAGCAGTAAGGCCGATACAGAGATGTCATTATCTCTATACCCCATATCCTGCTGACAGAATCCCTTTAACCTTTTATTCCCATAAGGTATGTACCTCTCACAATTAGATATTAGGATGCTTTTAAAAATATCCCATTTTGTGGCTGTATTTTTTATTTTTGAGGACTTTGTCCCAGTTAGTTAGGCCTATAGCCTCTCTTAGTTGGCTAAATTTTGCTTTTTTGAAGTTGGTATTTTTGTTCCTCCCTGAAGAAACGCTCTTTTGAATGACCGTTGAAAGGTTATAATTTTATGGTCACTATTTCCCAGGTGTCCCTCAACCTGCACATCTGTTGTTCTGTTAGGTCTATTGGTTAATACTAAGTCCAGTATGGCCATCCCTCTAGTCGGGTCCTAGGTCCAGTTGGGAAAGGTAATTGTCTTTGGTTATTGCCAAGAACCTGTTTCCTTTATGAGATATACAGGTTTCCGTTTTCCACTCTATACCTGGGTAGTTGTAATCCCCCATAATAACGACCTCATTATGTTTTGCCGCCTCGGGTCTATTATCTCTTATTCAATAATAATGCTGTGAGTACAGGAGTACCCGCAGTGCAGTGCCGATTATTCTGCACATCAGCACATGTAAATGGGCCCTTAATCCCGATAAGTTATAAAACTTGAATAAAAGGATAATTTAAAAGATAATTGATCTCTAATACCACAGATAATATCAATGATAGAGAATTGTGTACACCAAGCTCTCGAGTCAGTCACACAATTGATAGCTGGATTGTGTTTCGCTGAGTCCACAACTAAAATGCAAAGCATTGGTTTCATCTAGCAACTATTTGCTCTGTGACTTCGAAAAGGAGAATAAAACTAATGATCAAAGTTTATTCAGGCTTTCTGACAGCTGAGAAAAGATAATAGAGAAGAATAAAGGAGAGGCAGAGATTGTTTAATATGGGGCTTTCAGTTCTAGAAGTTCCTGGCAGCAATTTTTTTATTCATAAACCGATACCGCAATGAAAGATAAATAATACAACAGCCCGGAGCCTGACTTGGTGCGAAATAAACAAGATTTTATTGATCTCTGAAGCAAATGGCAAGCCTCGAGATTCAAGTGGCTGAGTAAGTTGAGATAAATGCAGTCTGGGCTAGAAAGTATTTAGGAAGAACCGCGCTATCCATTTAGTGTCTACTTCAACATGACTGTGCTGTTATTTTAAACAAAGAATAATGTATGACATATTGTTAGGTATGGCATTAACCCTTCCATGCATATCAGGTAATAATTAACAGCCTTTCACTTCATAAAACACAAATATATATATATATATATATATATATATATATATATCACATTTGCAATTGTGTGGTCTAAGTTGGTTTAAAGGGGTTCTGCAGGTTTTAATATCTGATGATCGATCGTCTGGATAGATCATCAGTATCTGATCGGCGGCGGCCCGACACCCGGGGCCCCCGCCGATCAGCTGTTTGAGAAGGCAGCGGCGCTACAGGAGCGCCGCGGCCTTCTCAGTGTTTACCCGCAGGCCATTGACGTCACGTCTAGTATCACTGGCCTGGGCGGGGCTAAGCTCTGTTCACATGAATGGAGCTTAGCCCCGCCCAGGCCAGTGATACTAGTCGTGACGTCACTGGCCTGCGGGTAAACACTGAGAAGGCCGCGGCGCTCCTGTAGCGCCGCTGCCTTCTCAAACAGCTGATCGGCGGGGGCCCCGGGTGTCGGGCCGCCGCCGATCAGATGCTGATGATCTATCCAGAGGATAGATCATCAGATATTAAAACCTGCAGAACCCCTTTAAGTTTTTGTTTTCTTTTTTTCATGAATCACTAAAACATCACTAACTTTAAAAAAAAGATTTTGATAAGTCCTAGAATGAGGGGAGAGAAGCAGACACATATCACACTCTCGCTCCTCACTGCTGAGAATGGGCCTATAGACATCTATGGAGTCCATCTCCTGCAGCAAGGAGAGAGAGCATAATATGCACACACTTTTCTCTCCTCACTCTTGAGATCGATGGGGGTCTCAGCACTCAAACCTCTATAGATTAAAACTTCTGATATGCTTTAAAACTTTGATGTACTTTAAAGTATTTGAAATGGTCTTTTTTTACACCTGGAAAATGGAAAATCACAGAATGAAAATAGGCCTTCGGTATGAAGCTAGGTAATACCAACAAGACAGCAGTATTTGACTCTTGTGCAGATTATCCACTTACTGTACTTGTCTTGAGATTCTCCCCACCCAAAAGCAAAGAGGATGGGACCAACTGCACCATTTCTCTCCAAGGACCTCATAGTAGTCTCATGCGCTGCTTCTATACACATAGAGCATAGGCGCTTTACACTGCACATGCTTTTTCAGCAGAAAGCCTTTCACCATTAACTATGCAAAGAAAGTATCCTTGATACTACATTGTCCAAAAACATATTCCTCACCAAAAATAGAGCAAACGTGAGCATGGGACCTTGGTCTCAAATTACAACAAAAGGTTTCAAGATTCTTCACATTGTTTCTGTCTAACAGTGTAAACTATAAAATATATTGGGGGACATTTATCAGTAATGGTGTAATTTGCTCCAAAAGAAATACTAAAGTTACAAATCAAAAGTGCTGATTTGTTTCACCTCAAATATCAAAATGTAAAATGTGACTTTTTTTAAATATAAGTTTGATTATCCGCCTTTGTCCCTTGATTTACAACATTTTAACAGCAATAGCACTAAAATGAGACTTTTTAAAACTGAAATGTGCCATTTCAGCTACCCCCTGCCAGACTACATTTGCAAC
Source organism: Rhinella marina (assembly GCA_900303285.1). Lineage (NCBI taxonomy): Eukaryota > Metazoa > Chordata > Amphibia > Anura > Bufonidae > Rhinella > Rhinella marina. Next base: position 8,893 of record ONZH01016765.1, on the reverse strand, counting down.
TTTTGAAGCATATTTGCAACATTTGCACAGGTAAATTGCAACTTTTGTCTCAGACTTGGGACGCGTTTGTCATTGTTTTGTTTTTGTTGAATGTCAATTTACGGACAAAACCCTGTTTAGCTCATTTATATTAGATAAATGCCTCCTGTTTTAATACTTACCACGACAAGTTGGTTTTCATTTTCATAAATGCGACTTTTTGACAAAAAGTCGCATCTTTATGCCATAAATGCAACTTTTTACACAAAACACCCCAAAATAAGCTGGCTTAATTGTCTGCAACAATTTGAGACATTTCCCAATCCGTCCCCCCCCACCCACTTTGACATTTTAACTAATTTTGTTGGCGTGATTCGTTCTTTGTGGTCAAAATTCTGGAGAAAACAGTTGATATATTTGGCACAAATCAAAATCAAGATCCTAAGGGGGGCCCAGCTAATATTTTTTTAGCTATGTTGCCAACACTACTTTACTAGATTGATTAAAAAATGCATGCAAAACATTTTTCTCCATCGTAGTACCAGCATTCACAGCAGTCATTATACCCTTTAAATTAAAAAAAATAAATATTCTGGGAAATAAATTGGTGCTTCCTTTTATCATTAAGAATGACTATGGTTAATCCTGGAGTTATCCATGACACACTCCATTTACATGACATCAGGACTTCAGCAGGCAGTTTGCTATGCTAGTTGTGGACAATTTAAAACCATGTAATAGGTAAAATGCTGGATATGTGAGCATTCTCAAAAGGTCAAATTTAGCAACGCTGTAATGTAGATAAATGCTCTGTCACTTCATGGACATTTGTAATAATGAGGACAATGCCAAGATATCTGAATAGAACATTTGTGTGAATAAATTGCACTTATTATCTACTGTATATAGAGAGTGACAGATTTAAATACTACAAACTCACCTGCTGAACTTAGCCTATTACATTCCTTATACACAAGAACGTAGAGGCCAGTTGAGCTCTAATCTATTTTATTTATATAGCACTTGCATATTCCACAGTGCTGTACAGAGATTGCATTAATAACATTTGTGCCTGTCCCTAATGGAGCTCACAATCTAGATTCCAGATTAAAGGGGTTATCCAGTAAAAGATAACACAGGAATGGACATTAGACCAGTGGAAATCTGTGCTTTGGTCTGATGAGTCCAAATTTGAGATGTTTGGTTCCAACCACCGTGTCTTTGTGCGACGCAGAAAAGGTGAACGGATGGACTCTACATGCCTGGTTCCCACCGTGAAGCATGGAGGAGAAGGTGTGATGGTGTGGAGGTGCTTTGCTGGTGACACTGTTGGGGATTTATTCAAAATTGAAGGCATACTGAACCAGCAAGGCTACCACAGCATTTTGCAGCGGCATGCTATTCCATCCGGTTTGCGTTTAGTTGGACAATCATTTATTTATCAACAGGACAATGACCCCAGACACACCTCCAGGCTGTGTAAGGGCTATTTGACCAAGAAGGAGAGTGATGGGGTGCTACGCCAGATGACCTGGCCTCCACAGTCACCAGACCTGAACCCAATCGAGATGGTTTGGGGTGAGTTGGACCGCAGAGTGAAGGCAAAAGGGCCAACAAGTGCTAAGCATCTCTGGGAACTCCTTCAAGACTGTTGGAATACCATTTCAGGTGACTACCTCTTGAAGCTTATCAAGAGAATGCACAAGCAACAGGGAGAACTGCAGCCTTGATAGGATTGTTAAGAAAAGGCCTCTCCTAAATTTGGGGGAGATTCACAAGGAGTGCACTGCTGCTGGAGTTAGTGCTTCAAGAGCCACCACACACATAGAGGAATCCAGGACATGGGCTACAAGTGTTGCACTCCATGTGTCAAGCCACTCATGACCAATAGACAACACACCAGAAGCGTCTTACTTGGGCCAAGGAGAAAAAGAACTGGACTGTTGCTCAGTGGTCAAAGGTGTTGTTCTCAGATGAAAGTAAATTTTGCATTTCATTTGGAAATCAAGGTCCCAGAGTCTGGAGGAAGAGTGGAGAGGCCCTTAATCCAAGCTGCTTGAGGTCTAGTGTGAAGTGTCCACAATCAGTTATGGTTTGGGGAGCCATGTCATCTGCTGGTGTAGGTCCACTGTGTTTTATCAAGACCAAAGTCAGTGCAGTCATCTACCAGGAAATATTAGAGCACTTCATACTTCCCTCTGCCGACAAGCTTTTTGGAGATGGAATTTTTAAGGACTTGGCACCTGTCCACACTGCCAAAAGTACCAATACCTGGTTTAATAACCACAGTATCACTGTGTTTGATTGGCCAGCAAACTCGCCTGACCTTAACCCCATAGAGAATCTATGGGGTATTGTCAAAAGGAAGATGAGAGACACCATACCCAACAATGCAGACGAGCTGAAGGCTGCTATCAAAGCAACTTGGGCTTCCATAACATCTCTGCAGTGACACAGTCTGATCGCCTCCATGTCACATCGCATTGATGCAGTCATTCATGCAAAAGGAGCCCCAACCAAGTATTGAGTGCATTTACTGGACATACTTTTCATTTGGCCAACATTTCTGTGTTTATGGTTGGTCAAATATAATAAATTATGGTTGGTCAAATATAATATTTTAATTAATGACTTTTGGGTTTTCGTTGGCTATAAGCCATAATCATCAACATTAACATAAATAAACATTTGAAAAAGTTCACTCTGTTTGTAATGACTATATATGTGTTTCACTTTTTGAATTGAATTACTGAAAAAAAAAAGTATTGAGATGCACTTGTATAACCTGTAATATTATTACACTCCAGAAATACATCCAGGCCCCTCTTGAACTCTTTTAGTGAACTTACCATCACCACCTCCTCAGGCAGAGAGTTTCATAGTCTCACTGTTCTTACCGTAAAGAATCATCTTCTATATTTGTGTACAAACCTTCTTTCCTCCAGATGCAGAGGATGTCCCCTCATCACAGTCACAGTCCTGGGGATAAATAGATCATGGGAGAGATCTCTGTACTAACCCCTGATATATTTATACATAGTTATTAGATCTCCCCTCAGTCGTCTTTTTTCTAAAGTAAATAACCCTAATTTTGATAATCTTTCTGGGTACTGTAGTCCACCCATTCCAGTTATTACTTTAGTTGCCCTCCTCTGAACCCTCTCCAGCTCTGCTAGGTCTGCCTTGTTCACAGGAGCCCAGAACTGTACACAGTACTCCATGTGTGGTCTGACTAGTGATTTGAAAAGTGGCAGGACTATGTTCTCATCACGGGCATCTATGCCCAGGGGCATAGCTAAAGGCTCATGGGCCCTAGTGCAAGAGTTCAGCTTGGGCCCCCTTCCCTTAGTGCTCTGTGTGTCTTCTTATGCGACGCAAGGGTCTTTGGGCTCCCTCAGGCTTCTGGGCCCTGTAGCCACTGCAACCTCTACACCCCCTATAGCTACGCCCCTGTCTATGCCCCTTTTGATGCAACCCATTATCTTATTGGCCTTGGCAGCAGCTATCTGACACTGGTTTCTGCAGCTTAGTTTACTGTTTACTAAAATTCCTAGGTCCTTTTCCATGTCATTGTTACCCAGTGTTTTACCATTTAGTATGTACTGGTGACATACATTATTCCTTCCTATGTACATAACCTTACATAGCAGTATTTTTTGTACCTGATGAAGGGGTTATACACCCCGAAACGCGTTGTACTATCTGCTACCAATAAAGTATAGATTTCCTGTCTATACAATGCACTGGTTCCTTGCGCCGTGGGATTGACCTTCTTCTTCTCTTGGATAACCTTACATTTGTTAGTGTTAAACCTCATCTGCCACTTCTCTGCCTAAGCCTCCAGTCTATCCAGATCCATCTGTAGCAGTATACTGTCCTCTTCTGTGTTAATTACTTTACACAGTTTAGTGTCATCTACAAAAATTGATATTTTACTGTGCAAGCCTTCTACAAGATTATTAATGAATATATTGAAGAGAATAGGACCCAACACTGACCCCTGTGGTACCCCCCTAGTGACAGTGACCCAGTCTGAGTATGTACCATTAATAACCACCCTCTGTTTTCTATCACTGAGCCAGTTACTTACCCACATACAGACATTTTCTCCATGGCCAAGCATTCTCATTTTATATAATAAATTTTACGTGGTACTGTGTCAAATGCTTTGCAGAAGTCCAGATATACGACATCCATTGATTCAATGCGGTCAAGTCAAGAACATACTGATAAAATTCATTTGACATGACCGATCCCTCATGAAGCCATGCTGATTATTTTCATTATTTATGCTTATTTTCATTGAGCAAGAGCATCTCTTAGAAAACCTTCAAACAGTTTACCCACAACAGATGTTAAACTTACCGGCCTATAGTTTCTTTTTGAATATTGGCACCTCATTTGCTATGCGCCAATCCTGTGGAACACCCCCTGTCAGTATAGAGTCCTTAAATATCAGAAATAAGGGTCTGGCGATGCCATTACTTAATTCTCTTAAGATTTATATTCTGCATTTCATCTGACAGTTTATTTTCCTCAGTGAATACAGTGGACAAAAAAAATATTTAGTAGCTTTGCTTTCTCCTCATCGCTCTCTGCAACTCCCTCCTCATTACTCTGTAAGGGACCGACACCTTCAGGTTTATACTTTTTACCATTTATATAATTGAAGAACATTTTAGGGTTAGTTTTACTCTCTTTGGCGATTAATCTCTCGGTCTCTAGTTTGGCTGCTTTTATTTGTCCTTTACATATTCTATTTTTTTCCTTATAGTTTTTCAATGCTTCCTCAGTCCCCTCCTGTTTTAGTGATTTTAATGCTTTCTTTTTGTCATTTATTGCTTTCGTTACAGTTCTATTTATCCACATTGGTTTTTTCTTGTTCCGTAACCTTTTATTCCCATAAGGTATGTACATCTCACAATTAGATATTAGGATGCTTTTAAAAATATCCCATTCTGTGGCTGTATTTTTATTTTTGAGGACTTTGTCCCAGTTAGTTAGGCCTATGGTCTCTTTTAGTTGGCTAAATTTTGCATTTTTGAAGTTTGGTATTTGTGTTCCTCCCTGAAGAAACGCCATTTTGAATGACAGTTGGAAGGTTATTATTTTATGGTCACTATTTGCCAGGTGTTCTCCAACCTGCATATCTGTTGTTCTGTCAGGTCTATTGGTTAATACTAAGTCCAGTATGGCCGTCCCTCTAGTCGGGTCCTGAACCAGTTGGGAAAGGTAATTGTCTTTGGTTATTGCCAAAAGCCTGTTTCCTTTATGAGATGTACAGCTTTGAGTTTCCCAGTCCATATCTGGGTAGTTAAAGTCGCCCATAATAATGACCTCATTATGATTTGCTGTGATTTGTTGTGTTACATAGTGTCAGGCCACATTTAAATATCTCACCCTGTACATGTGTGCAGTGGAATGAAATTGATTATAGCGAATGCCTTCTGTTAGCTGTTGTGTTAGATAGCTTCAGTATGATTCCACAGTTAAAAATCTCACCCTGTACATGTGTGCAGTGGAGTGAAATTGATTATAGTGAATGCCTTCTGTTGACTGTTGCATTGCATAGTGTCAGTATGACGTCATGGTTGAATACTTTGCCTTCTACATGTGTATAGTGGAACATAATTGATTATGGTGAATTCCTTCTGTTAGCTATTGCATTACATAGCTTCAGTATAACGCCACAATTAAATATTTTGCCCTGTACATGTGTGCAGTGGAGTGAAATTAATTATAGGGAATGTCTTCTTTTTCTACACAGCGTCAGTATGACATCACGGTTAAATATTTTACCCTGTACATGAGTGCTGTGGAACTTAACTGATTATAGCTAATACTTTCTGTTTGCTATTGTTTTGTATGTTGTCAGTATTAGGCCACAGTTAAATATTTCACCCTCTACTTGTGTGCTGTTGAGCGAAATTGATTATAGAAAATGCCTTCTGTTAGCTGTTGCGTTACTTAGCATCAGTATTAGGCCATGGTTAAATATTTTGCCCTGTATATTTGTGCTGTTGAACAAAATTTATCATAGTAAATGCCTTCTATATGCGATACAATTGTTATACACTACGGCCAACAAACAGTTGTCTGGGCCCTCCAAAGGAACATGCAATTACAAAAATGATGCTGTAGCAAGCATAAGTAGCAGCAGAAAAAGTGGTCTTGGTAGCAGCAGCTGCAGTAACAGGCTAGAGGTGCCATAGTCATCTAGTAGTCGTGTTTTGACCAACAATCCAGCTGTACTTGGAATGGTTGACTCGCTCGTCACAATCATCTCAAGTTACCACAGATACACACAGCCAGAAATCTGTGGGTTCCTCTGATACCACGCTTAGTTGGCATGGCCCAGGAACTGCCTCTATGCACTCAATCTGTCCTGCACTTGTCTCTTGCTGTTGCTGCTCCATCTGTAAGCCAAGTAATGTTTGTCACTGCCTCTGCTTTTCAGCCATGATGACTTTTGTGGGGACAGTCATCAGTTGTAGGCCAGCACAGACTTGCAGGAGAGGTCCGCTGAGGGCTCCTTTAGTCGTACAACTACCGATGATGAGAGCATACAGATGTGTCCACTCTTACCTGATCTCCAAACTGGAAGTAGTGTCAATTTTGTCCTGGCAGCAAAACAATATAATATCGCAAGACTGTAACTAAACTCTAAATGACTGTAATACACATCACAACCCCTGGTTGGTGAGTGTTCCACATTTAGCTTATTGCTCAAGCTACTTTTTTCTGTTTAGAAAACAGAGAAGCTGGCCTCAGATATGAGATATTTATTAGCAGACCCAGCTAAATTTGATGAAATCTATTGAGAATATTAAGTGTGTGAAAGTCAAACACATGAGAATAAAGGAACAGTAAATACAGAATCCAAACATCATGTGTGATGCTGTCTGCTGAGCTGGATATCTAATTCTATCATGTGTGATACTGTCTGCTGAGCTGTGTATCTACATAGTAACATAGTAACATAGTTTATAAGGACGAAAAAAGACATCGGTCCATCAAGTTCGGCCTGTTTTCCTACAAGTTGATCCAGAGGAAGGCAAAAAAATCCTATCATGTGTGATACTGCCTGCTGAGCAGTGCATCTAATCCTATCCTGTGTGATACTATACGCTGAGTTGTGTATCTAATTCTATCATGTGCAATACTGTCTGCTGAGCTTTGTATCTAATCCTATCCTGTGTGATACTGTCTTCAGAGCTATGTATCTAATTCTATCATGTGTGATACTGTCTGCTGAGCTGTGTATCTAATCCTAAGGGTTGGGAGTGGAACTGAGGCAGGTGGAAATTTTGTTAAAAAGTGGCTCATTTTAAATTCCCAGATTTTCCTGTCTCTATCAGTCTTAAAATTCCCTCTAGAGAGGAAGGTTTTAGGTTAAGGAACAGATCTGAGCAGGAGGTCAGATGGAGGAAGAGATAAGAAGTTCCCTGCTGGGTGCAGGGATTTTGGGGTGTTTTAGGCAGTGCAGGGTTGACAGTTGTGGGAAGCAGAAATATTGTTTGCAGTGAGGTCATGGATGGCATCTATTGAAGTGGTTATGTGGTCCTTCAGAGATATGGCGACCCCACTTTAATTAATCGGCATAATGATTGTGGTGTTGTTTCTGCTGGGTCGGTCCCGGGGAACAGGTTCAGAACAGACCTGGAGGCAGTACCTGGACATATCTGTTATCCTGAGCTGGCACAAAGGGCCATCCATGACTTCCTAATTGACAGGCATACTCATTGCAGTTAATGGTCATGATCTTTTATATATCTGACAATTGAAAAGAAGATTTTTAAATGTTGGGGGTTACTAAAGAATGGTATTTCAAACACTAGTCTTTCTTGCTGAAGAAAGATTTGACCAATTAATTACAAGGCATATGTATGTTAAAAAATGTGTCATGCCTTCTGTGGTCCATGTGCAGGAACTGAAATATAGTCCATCCAGGAGCTGGAGCAGATTTCTGGTCTAATGTGCCCACCTCCTCCACCTACAAGCTGCTTACTTTTTATAAAAGTGGTGAGGGTGTTGAGAAAAATTAAAAAGTCACAAATTTTGTCGCAAACAAAATTTTCAACTTTTCTACTCCAAAAAACTGGTGTAGAGCTATATTAAATTATCCCAAAGCATATTAGTATATTTAATAAGGGGATGGCTGTGACCATTATTTTTCCTTAGCCACACAGTGACCAGAGTGTCAAGATGGGGGAAGGTTTGTGGGTTGCACACACCATGGTCCATGTGATCTATAATACCTGTAGTCATGTGTATGGCCAGTTTTTCCCTGTACTGCACTAGTTCTGTTATCTTATGATGTAATGAAATAGGCATTATAAAAGTCCAAGAGAATTGAATTGCCAACTTACCAATGATAAAATTCGCCTTCGAGGTGGACTGGTCATACTGTTGCTCTGCATACTTGGGTATGTAAGTTATGAATCCAATAAAACTGCTGATATTAAAAAGAACGGTAATAGTCAACATGACGTAGAAGGGATTAGAAGCCAGAGCCTTCAGGGAGAGGAAGAAGCCTGTAGGAGAGAGCGACTTATATTTCATTAGTTACAAGGTATAATTTGGTTTTGTGCACTTAGGAAGTTTGAATTTTGGATGAAGACCTATGTCTCAGATGAACTAAAGCCTTACATTTACACTTCTAGGTTTGAACAATAGAGGAGGGGCTATAATTCTCCTAATCAGGGACTAATCAAAGAATAGTTGGATAAAAGGGTGAATTGTCAGAGCAAACAAACAGGTAATAAAGACACAGAGAATGGAGACTGGAACGTTGACATAATCAGTAAATATGAGGCCTGGACACTTAGATGATAGGAAAGTTGTGAGACGCTGTAATGCTGAATGCTGACATACCAGGGATAAACACAAGCTGATTTTCAGCCCAAAGCCAGAA